>JAWPHD010013072.1:0-71074 GCA_037043455.1 Cyrtodaria siliqua
TCTTACACATATATGTAAAAAAAATAAATAAAAAAAAAAAAAGTGTGGAGGGGAGTGGGGGCGGGGGTAGAGAGTGGGGGAGGGGGGGGGGGGAGAGGAGGGAGCCCATGCCCAAATATGGGTGAAGTAATAAGATGCATAATGCTATAACAAATCCCAAACAAAAATTATAGATATATATATGCTTACATGCAAACCTAGATCTGCCTTTATTGCCCATTTTATGGGCCATCACAATTTGGGTTCCATAGGAGCCCAGAATTTGCAGAAGACAAAATTACTTATCCAACCCTTTACAACATACTATAAGGAAACCAATTCCAAAATTTAGTTCAGATAGGACAAAAAATGTAAGAGATATAGACCTGTAAACACAGCTTACACGCAAAATTTGATGTGAAACAGACATATTTTAAGGGCTATCAGAATTTGGGTTCCATGGGAGCCCAGGGGTTACAGGAACCTAAATTACTTAAGCAGCCCTTAGATAATGCTATAAGGAAGCTAATGGCCAAATTTGGTTCTGCTAGGGTAAGAATTGTAAGAGATATAGACTTGTAAACACAGCTTACACGCAAAATTTGATGTGAAATGGGGCACATTTTATGGGCTATCATAACTTGGGTTCCATGGGAGCCCATGGGTTACAGGAACCAAAATTGCTTATGCAGCCCTTAAGATAATGCTACAAGGAAGCCCATGAACAAATTTAGTTGTGGTAGGATAAGAAATGTAAGAGATATAGACTTGTAAACACAGCTTACACGCAAACCTTGATGTGGGACGCCGACGCCGACGCCGACGCCGACGCCGACCCCGGGGTGATTACATAAGCTCTCTTATTCTTCGAATAGTCGAGCTAAAAACTAAACTAAAATCTACTTTAACTGCGAGCATAGCTTTAAAAACAAGAGCACACCAACGACATACCTGAGTTTGAAAAACTTCTCTGGAAAGCACTTTACTTCGTCAGTACATTTATAATTAGGGGCACTGTTTATGCGAACATTACGCAAAAGGAATCTAAATTTTAACAGGCTTTTCTGTTAAATTGGGGTTCAAACCCAGACTGCCTGTCTAGGAGCAAATACTCTTTACACAATGCTATATCCCACCACAAAGTAGAGGGTCAAAGAGTTTGTCAGAAATGGTAACCCAACCCGTTGCTCATATTTGTAAAATTTGCTATAAAACATGTTTTTTAACCTTTTTTGCATGAGTTGTGTATGATAAACTGGATGGATGAGGCTGGGTGGTTAAAAAACATGCTATGATTCTTGGCTTTTTATGTAAAATACCAATATAGGTACTGGCTAAGAACCTAAATACATTTGGACCCACCTCCATTTACTTAGCAAACACAAATCTATTTTAAAGCTGTGAAGTTCAAATAGGTGAATTATTTGGAGGAAAAACGTGCAAAACAAAAAAAATCAACTGATCTTGTTACCGTTTTGTTTTTAATATCGCTATTTGAAAAGGAACGTTAAAATAAAGTGAAATACACATGAAACAATGAGACAATACTGGAAACTGAAATGTGTTACAAAACTCACTCTACATATTCATTGCTGTCATATATAATAACATATGCATGCACTCTCATATGAGAATTATATTGATTCTCATGTAATCCATAGGCCGGCCCTAACAAATTGTTGGTTTGCTGTTTCCCTGCCTACCCATGAAAAAAGTCCCAACCGAAAACATTTTATAGCAATTCTTTAACATATTTTATTTTTACTATATTTAGTATATTTTTCTTTCATTTCTTAAAGTTTTTACTGTCTGCTGCAAAAAAAAGTTCACCTACCTATCTACCCACTTATAAATTCTGGGTCGGGAAACAGCAAACAAATATATTTTTAAGGACGGCTTATATAAAAGGAGTAAAAATAAAACTCTCGTATATAAAACACTGTATACCCGCTGTATAAATGCCCCCAGGGGTATTACATTTTACAAAAGGGAGGCTTTATTTGAGACCATAACTTTGAAAAAATAAATACATATTATACATGTGTTATACCTCCCAAATGCTAGTGGAGAGTTCTTTTTCTTAACTAGACCTCAAGCCAGGCTACTGGCAGTAATATTTTCTCTAAACTAGATCTCGTATGTAGATTTTTTACGCGCTTTTTTTTTTAAAAAAATGGTAGGGTAGCATTTAAAAGGGAGTATACAACATTTTATATAATATTTTCATAATAGGATTTTCACAGAATTTTCATACGTCAGAGTGTGAATTTATAAAATTTTCACTTTTTAGAAAAAAAAGGCACATTTTCATATAATATTCATGAACTAATATTAGTCAATCTTTTTACGATTCTCATATAATACTTACAGAGTCATATATATAAAAGATTTTATGTACAAAAAATCATGTACTGATCCTTAAATATAAGTATCATAAAACAGGTATCATATGAGAATCATATACAAATCATATGATACGTATGTGGCAAAATTAATAGAGTAGATGTGCTTGTATTCAATAGTCCTTATCCAGGACTCTCGTATGTTGGGTTTTCCCCAGTCACACAATGTAGGTACACACATCGCTCCTCCATATTGCACATTGTGCACGTGCTCTCAATATCTCTCAGTTGTCACTATTAACCCTTAACCCGCTACATATATATAATGGACTGTTCTTTCTTTGAATTAAGACAATTCCATTTATGTGACAAAGGGTTTACAAGTTTTACAATGGACGCAAAGGCTAATATAGTCGTGCTTAGCGGGTTAAGGGTTAAGTTTTCCCCAGACATAACTTTTGTCTGCATTGTGATATTATCAATCAAATCCACAGTTCCCAACATTTCAAATATGGAGCTGACATGTTTGTACCTACATTACAAACCACTGTAAGAGAGAGTTACAGTGTAAATCTATTGTAACATGATGACGCATCTGAACAAGCAATGAATGGCATTACTACATGTATATATTATATAACTATAAATAATTTAAAAATTATATAGATTATTTAACTGATGGGGTCCATTATAGGGAAATCAGGACCACTTTATTGACATCACAACTCAGCATCACAGTTAGTTATTTTTGTGTTCAGAGTTAATAATATTTAGCGATTATGAATATTCTTTCACTGAGAAATCCCAATCTTTCACCGATGAAAATGTAATAAGGCGAGCTATTGATTATTTACAACCTGGTTATACTTAATTTCTTGGTGGAGGAATTCTAACGGTCAAGAGTTATATTTATAATCACCAAAAGCAGAAATTGTGCAATTCTGGCATTTGGAAATCTTGTCTGCATTATCAATGTCTGCATTATCAATGATTTTGTATTCAGACAGGATTTGTTTTACGGACTGTCGGTTTGGTAGATTTTCTGCTTGGCATCAATACAAATTTGATTTAATAGCGGTCTGGTTTCTCAGCCGGGAATTATTTCCTCAGTGCAGTCCATAATTAAATGGACTTGACTTCATTGGAGGGGGATTTTGTTCCTTGTTGGGGGATTCTGATTGCATCTGATGGTCAGGAGCAATGCCCGCAAACAAACCATGTAATGGTGGTATGCACCAACAATGACCCATGCATATTGATGCCGGATATATAAGGACTGCCACTGGCTAACATCCCGAGGCCAACGTGCCGCAAAAGATTTTAGGGCGATATGCCGAGGCCAACGTGCCGCAAAAGATTTTAGGGCTGATATGCCAAGGCCAAAGTGCCGCAAAAGATTTAAGGCTGATATGCCGAGTGCCGCAATTGTGACTGGGCTGGGTACGTAGCTGTTGGCTGTTCTGATTCCGGAATGCCTATATATAACAGATTAATAAAGCTGTGGCCGTTTAATTCCAACCAACTTTTGTTATACTGATTACTGAAAATGAAAAAATAATTAATAATACAAGATGTATGTGAAGTTATTGACTATTTAGTCAATTTATTCTATATTTAGCAAATTGTGTCATAAAATAAATACCTATTATGTTCATTTTCTTACTATGGAATACAACAAGAACTTGTACCGCTACATGGCTTATACATGGTAAAATATAACTCGTAACAATTTTTTTAAAATTGAAGATTTGTGTGTTTCATGGTATATATGATGGCTTGTGTGCAACATCAGATATAAACAGTGGATTGACATTCGTACATACCTCCGCTGTCTCTTCAACTTCTTCCCCTTCCCCTTGCCAGCCTCCTGTCCCTCTTCTTCTTCTCCCTCCTCAGCCTCCTCCTCTTCTTCTTCATCTGTTAGGTAAGAGAAAAGTAAAATGTATAGAAACAAAATCTAACCTCAAAACAAAACAGACATGTCAGGGCTCCGGAAATATGGTTGCCCGACGCCCCGGGCAAGTGGAATTTGGGTGCGGGCAGGTGTCCTTCGCAAATCTGGTTGTCCGACACTTGCCCGACTGGACGTTTCCGTTTTAGACAAAAAATCAAACGAAAACTCGGCTTATCATAAAGTGTGCCGATTACGAACCCATCGCTTTCGCCGCGAGCGGTAATTAAGAAATCCCTCCCACTTTGACAGTTTGTCAAAACCTGATTGGCCGAGGAAAGTTTGAGGTGCCAATCAAAAATGTCCATGCGCCGATAGCATTACTTATATTCATCTCCCTATTTATACTAAAGTGTGTCCTCTACTAACATGATGAGACCATCCCAAAAATTAATCCAATTATAATCAAATTAATCCAATTATAATCGATAAAACGTAACCATTGTAAAGATTGTAGACTTCTGTTATGCATTATTTTACGCGCAACATAAATCATATGTTTAGCCGAACTTTCGAATTATGTTTGAAGAGTATAACCGCACCAAGATTTTATGCAACGCATATTGTGTATTGACGCTGAATGTTATCGGAGAAGGTAATGAATACACACTGATCAGTCCGCCAAGTACTTATAGCTGTGTAAAAGGTGAAACGCGGGTTATTGGAAAATTGTAAACAAACAGCAATTTATAAACGATGACGGCAAGTACTGTACTATACACAAATAAAGTAGAAATTAATTACTGGCACTAATTAAGGAAGGTATGTGAATGCAGCGGGTTGCTTTATTGAAGTTATTTTGACACATATTATTAAACAAACTTTGTTTGCGAGTTTGTATTTTGTTTGGCACATTTGATAACACGATTATCACTTTATTTGTGGCCTGGCGTTGACGATTAAAGCTGAGTAGGCAGATGTTTTGTTTGCAGTTACTATAAAGGGAAACTTCTGAAACACATTCACGAATCATCAATGTTGATGTAAAATTGATGATGTAATCAAAGGCGGTTTGGAAATGTGTGAAAGGGGTCATTGTTTCTTTTGATATTCATGAGTTTATATGGTAATTCATTGGAATCGGACGTATTGTAAACATAGTACAGAATCCCCATATGTAGGTCCCCGCATGTATATAAAAATATATTTTAATATACTAGTAGTGGATAGTCAATGTGGTTTATTACATGCATTTACAATATGTCCGATTCCTGTGGGTAATTACATGATGCAGTATTTAATAAATGATCTTTCATTATTTCAACAATCTTACAAAAAAAGTTACAAATTAACCATGTCTCTATTACGTTCCTTGTAAGGACAAAACCTAAAAATGTGTCTAAAATTACTGAGGAAAATACACCTGGTGATCTTAGAAATGTTGATTTGTGTGATTCTGGTGGTCAGTCTGACAGTGAACTTGGATTTAAGGATAGTAGTGATGGTGTTGATTTGTGTTCACCCAGCCAATCTGAAAATGGATCTATTTCTCGTGATTCTCCAGTGAAATCCAGCCCTAAACGTAATCTACTACCCACCATGGATACGTCGGTGGCGCGCAGCGTCTAGAAAAGTTTGGTACGTTGACAAAGGCTTGATTTTGGGACAAGTGACTTTTGAATTTGGGGCAAGTGACATTTTGGACAGGGCAAGTGGATTTTGAACAGGGCAAGTGGATTCTGAAAATCCACTTGCCCTGGGCAAGTGGATTTTCAAAATATTTCCAGAGCCCTGCATGAATAAGGAAAATAGGCTGGTGAGCTTTTGTTAGATAAGTTCAATTTTATTAATGTCTTACCAAGTAAATGATAATAACGTAATATTATTTTTCATAATCACATTATAATCAATATATTTATTAACTTATTCTGAAACAAATGATCTACCCTATTTATAGACTTTATGAAATGTACACCAAATTTGTTCAGAACTACAGTCTAAATTACAAGTAAACATCAAGAAATCGATTCAAAATATTTAAAAAATTTAATGAATATTTTTTAGACATTTATTGGAGGAGTTGCTAATTGAATTCTTTCACTCAATAAGAAGCATGTTTTGCAAGTTTTGTTCATTCACTTGTTGCATCTGCTCACTCGGGAAAAAACAACAACACATGCCTCTCATCTCGTGGAAGAACTCCTAATAACCAATTAGAATTAAAACTATATTTACACATGGCCAAAAACAACATATGTAAGATTCCTAGTCCATGCTTACAAAAATAGGATGAGTAGGTAGATAAGCAATTTTTCAGGTTTCTGTACAGTCTATGGGTGGTCAACTATAAAACAGACACTTTAAAGGGACACACGGCAATCTTGAAGTATTTGAAATGGGTGTCTCGATTTATATATCCAGTATCATTTTTACTTTTACCCTGGTTACATTTAAATAAATCAAATTTTAGGTATTCACTATTTCGTCTTATTATACTATAAGTTTTTAATATATTACTGGTGCAATAATATAAAAAATTAATAATATGCAAAAACAAATGGCTTCATACAATTCTTATAATTAACATTAATGATTAAACAAATGAAATTTATTTAGAAAAACTAACAGGATGCCGTCAGTTTTTCAAAAACCAAGATTGACATGTGTCCCTTTAAAACCTTAAACGCTTAAAAAAGGTGGTGGGTGGGGAAATGTCTATGGTCAGGCCAAACTGGAGGGTGGATCAGGTAACCAGAATCTCATATATTCTTTTGTTTGGCCTCATCATCCTTCAATCTGTTTGTTATAAAGAAACTGACAATCGTCTGAAGAGTTAGACTACACAAGCATCAACGTTAAAGTTATCTATCGGAATATACAGAGTCAAATCAAAGCAATGGGTTTAAGAAATAAAATATTTCCAGCGTGTTTATATTGTCCCAGATCAATACCTGGTGAGAGAGGCTTGAAGATCATTGACACCAAGGGCCGGAGGCCCACGGTTTCGATGTCTTTTCAAGTCTCAAACACCAGGATTTGATCTTGGGCAACATAAAACTGCTGGAAATATTTTATTTCTTATATGACATGGATTTTGATGTATTTTATACACACATTTACGAGAGATTGAACATAATACAAATTCTCACAATTTACATAGCAAATCTCTCAACACCAAATGAATATAGATCGGCTCAGCCTTACCCTTTTTTTTAAAATTTCAATTTGCTGTTTGAACGTAACGTTGCTTTAAACTAACGTAATCATTGTTTTAGATGTTTTCCAACGTTTAAAACGATGTCATAACGGTTGATAGGAATTTTAAAACCACCTCAATAACCAATCAGTATTGAGTATTTTCATGAACTATGTTAGATAGCATTTTCTAATATTTACAATCTGTGACATCTTATTTTGATCCCCGTGTGGTTCTCGGGGACCCGTTTGGTTACGGGGCAAAGAACAGGGCCACTGCAGATCCCGTTGGAGGGGAAGGCAGAGGGGTAGAACCCCACCGAATTCATGTTCATTTTATCATTTTTGTTCATGCTCATTAAAGGTCTTCATCATGACCCCTGCATTGTTTCAGGTGCCATCTCGCTCATATCACTAGAGCAGTGGCAGGAAAACAATAACGTGGCTCCAGCGTAAATGGAGTTCAGGGTGAGAAGGTTCTAGGCCCGTTCTTCATATCTTATCTCGATGTACATGGAGAATGAGCCTGGCATTTTCATTCCTGTTAGGCGCCATATAACCTTTCATGTGTTGGTGCGCCTTAAAACCCCAATTCAATCAATTCAATCTTATTCTGAAGGTCTACTTAGGATAAATAACAAACAGTTGCCAATATGCCTTTTATCTTTAAAGAATGGGAATTAAACAATATCTATATTGTTTAAAAAGAGAAATGTAGTGTTCAGTATGTCGTATATTATAGTTGGGTAACTCGAAAAATAAAGTATGGCAGTATACCGCATTTTTTTTTAGCAAATACTGTGGTACGTACCATAGTATACCATGTAAGCTTTGTAGCTGCAAATACATGAATTAATATATTGCTGGATAACATCGGACTACTCTAATAGCTCCATAAGTACCCATAAGAATCATAATCTTACTTGACAGTTTGTTATTATTTTTTATTGTTTTTATTTCCTTATTTTTTAAAGAGATTTTCTATAGTTATATCTTCAATCATTTTTTAATGGGTTATATTCACAATAAAGCAGCAAACAAACGTGAATTAGAGAAATAAAACATGTATATTTCTCGGTCGCGAAAAGAGCCGAAGTACCGGTACAGAAACAAACGTACCGCAGTGCATACTGCCTAAACTAAATACCGGTGTTAACCGGTATACTGGTAATACCACGTACCTCTATCGTATATTACATGAACAGGATTTGAAAAGTAACTTTCAGTAAAAAACTGCATAAATCTATCTCTTTAAAGAAAAGGGTATTCAAAGTTTATATTGTAGTGTTTTCAAACTAATGCTGTTCCGTTAACATCTTTTTTTCATAAAATGCCACTGAGTTCCGTCGGTGTGTTCTTGGGCAAGACACTTTCCCATTAGCCTCGTCCGTCGGTGTGTTCTTGGGCAAGACACTTTCCCTTAGCCTCGTCCGTCGGATGGGGACGTAAACCGGGCGGTCCCGTGTATCGGTCTATCCTCCCAGCACGTTAAAGAACCATAGGAATCTATTCGATAATAAGAGTAGGGCAGGTTCCCGGATTCCTATGTATCCTTCCCCTCTCTCTGGGGCGGCTCTAAATAACATATACTGTGTTGATGAGCCGTTAAACAACATTCACTTCAATTCATAAAAAATAAAAAAAATTGAACAATATCCATCGCTCGTACTGTACCTTCATCCTCCTCCTGCACACCCTTGTATTTGTTGTGCATCTGTAATAGACATCATGGAATGAGTATAAAATGGACAAAAATCACCATTATATATTATTTAATGATATTCTGAGGTAAAAAAGTTTAGCAAGTTTTTTAGATGAAATAATACTGTATACAAGATATACTGACATTTTGGGACTCCCTATGTTCAATTATTCGGTACGTCATTAGGATGTTCGGTTGTTATTGATGTGTGTTTAATAAAATATTGTGTCTATGGCAGTAGTTTCTTGATTTTACAACTAAAAATGTATTATTTCCAGGGTGCAACAAAAATTTGCTAAACTTTTTTCCCTCAGTATATTTTTTGTTTGTTTGGTGTTTAACATCATTTTTCAGCACAGTTCAGGCTATGTATAACGGTAGAATTTTAGTGGTGGAGGCAGACTACCCATTTATTCCTGGGTAGAACCAGTAATGTATACCTCACGCCAATCGTAAAATCAACACTTTCTCACATGGAAGTGCAAGTGGAACTCCCAGTGGAATCTGAACCCGCAGCCAGAAATTAATTACTGATCTGTATAATAATTTTAAAGTTTACCTAGATCATCATTTTTTTACAAATATTTCAAATTCTTATAATCGAATCTTCTTCCTAAAAAACTCCCAAGAATTCGGATGGTCAAATTTAGGATTAGAGTTTTTTTAAACTGATGAAACATGACCAAAAGTGCAGAATTAAACCTATGCAGGCATAATCCTGGAAACCAGTTAGCTTACCTGAAGATATGTAGAAGGTACATTTCCCTTCTCTCCTTTCTCATTTTCCGCCTCCCACCACCCATCCTCTCTGTAAACACAATATACAAACTTGGTATGTGTTTTATAAAACAAAATATACAAACTTGGTAAGTGTTTTATACATATGTTAACTTCTCATCACTATAGGTGTACCATACATAACATTAACAAAACAAGACAGTTTTACAAAGTCATTCAAAAGAATTATAAGAGACTATCGCATTAAGGCATCGTACATATAATAAATAATTTTCATCCAGGAGTATACAAAGTTTGAGCAATTAGTGCCAATCAATTCCATTGTTAACACTGACAAAAGACTCTCAAACCCTGATTTCCTTACCTATGTTACCTAGATTAAAGAGGTTGGCGAACACACCAATAAATCGTTTAGGCTATGGATGGGATATACATGTATTACATTTGTGTAGATCTGCTGCTACCAACATTTTACTCCGAAATAAAACAATTACCATTTAATGTTACTCAGAAAAAGAAAACAGTTACTAAATTTTATAATTGAATTGGAATGATGTGTCATTAGCAAAACACAGACTTAAAGAGGGTACATCAGGCTATTTCCTAGAAGAATCTTAAATTTTCCAAATATCCCAACTCATCATTAACCTTAACCCGCTAAGCACGACTATAATAGCCTTTGCATCCATTGTAAATCCAGATCAGCCTGCTGCTCTGATCATTAAACAACCCTTTGTCACATCTAATTCAAAGAAAGAACAGTCCATTATATATATGTAGGGGGTTAAGGGGTTATAGCACCAAGCTGTTCAGATCTAAAATTTAAATTCACCGAAGTTTTTGAATGAAATCTGGCTTAAAGCAGCTATCCCGGCAAAATTACATTACAAAACCATTTATCAAAACTTTATCCAGGTGTTCTGGTCATATAATAATGTAAATGTTCCGATTAAAATATTTATTAACAGGTTCTTAAAATACCCGTGATTGAATATGCGTAAAATGAATTATGAGTTGGGCCAAAAATAAAATTATGTTTGTTTCCCCTTCCCGACCCATGCAAAAAAGGGTTGGGTAGGTAGGTAGGTAAAATATTTTTTTTATTTCATTTCTTTTATTTGAGATCAAAACTGGAATACATTCTTTGGTCAGACACTCGTACCCACCGTATACAAAAAAAAAAAAAAAAAAAAAAAAAAAAAAAAAAAAAATTTAAAATAATTCGGGTCGCGGCAATTTCGGTGGGTCGGTCGGGAAGCGGAAACAAACATAATTTTATTTTTGGCCTTGGTAACTCTTAATTCAACGCTCTAGTTTTTGGGTTTGGTTTGGCTGGTTAAAGCCGTTTATGTTGTGTCTATATAGTGTCTGGATTCTCAAAATATGTAAGTCATATATATACCTTGTCGCAGTAGGTTTAGAAATGGTGTACATGTTTTGTAAAATGAGACTGTTGTTGGCGGGATCGCTACTTTAAAATTCTCAAATAATCTCTGAACCTGGAATAGCACATATTATTGTGCAAATTGAATTTTCTTGTAAATAAGAGGTTATTTTTACGCTCATGCATTATGTAAAGGCCTTTTAGAATAAAATTAGCATTATTTACCAACTTATAACCCTTAACCCGCTAAGCACGATTATAATAGTCTTTGCGATTATAATATAGTCTTTGCGTCCAATGTAAACCCAGATCGGCCTGCAAGTAACTCACAGGCTGATCAGGGTTTACAATGTCCAGCTGCTGATCAGTCATTTCCCCAAAACACTCCTTTGTCACATAAATGGAATGGTCTTAATTCAAAGAAAGAACAGTCCATTATATATATGTAGCGGGTTAAGGGTTACGTCAGATCCCAGACTTCCATGAAAAGCCTGATGTACCCATTTTAAACACTAAATATATATCACAATTATACATTTGAAATAATACAAGATTAAATATATATATTATACCACAATTATACATTTGAAATAAGATTAAATACACCAAAGAAATAAATCGCTTTCAGACTAGATATTTACAAATCACGAACCAAAACTTCTGCCATTTTGGTTCAAAATTCTTGCCATTTGATTTTCTGTATCATGCAGCAGTGGTGATGATTCCACACGAGTGTATTGAAAATGTAAGTGGTTAGGTGTTAGGTAAAACGCAACAGTGATATTAATGGTGACTTGGTGATTAAAATAGACAGGCAGTCAACAGTATTATTTCTTTTCAAACACTATTAACTGTTACCCCATAACAACTTTAGACTGGAACTGTTTCATGTTAAATTGGTTTAAATAAAAAAAAGTTTTTGTTGTTGACAAAACTTCTTTTTTGTTTGACAATAACACAACACTTATAATAGGGGAAACAACTCTACCTGCCATCTATACTGTAACGACACAATACAGATTCAACTGTTTATTCAAGTTTTATAATTTACAATTAAACATGCTTTTATTTATAATTTGAAAATGTGAAAATAAATACATTATTTATATGTTAATACTTAACACAAAAATATACAAATTGATAGATTTTTATTTTTAAAATATATATATATTTGTTCACCACAAAATATGTAATAATAACAATCAATGAAGAATTGTTGTTTAATGGCCTATCAACACATTATTTAAGGGCCACCCTATAGAGAGGGGAAAGACAGATAGGCATTACGTGGCCCAGCCGTAATTAATAAATTCCATTAAGCGATAGGAAAGCTTATATTTGCAGGATTTTATAACGGATATTTCGACAATTAGACATGTTTATTAATATTTTTTTACAGAAAAAATGTGATAACCTGTTTAATATTACATATTAAATGTTTTAATTTTACAATATACAGAAGTTTTAAGCCAAATTAAGGTTTTATTTCATACCCCAGCCAACCACATTTTCGCTTCTTGGAGAAGTGTTTGGATGAGGGGTATGAACGTTAATACTCGGACCAGGAACCTGCCCTACTCTTACTATCGAATATATTCCAATAGTTCTTTAAAGTGCTCGAAGGATAGACTCCGATACAGGAGACTGCCTGGTTAACATCGTCATCCGACAAAAGAGGCTAAGGAAAGTATCTTACATAAGGACACACCGAAAAGATTTAGTGTCTCCAGTGATCTCTGAATCAACAAGAATATATTAATAGTGCAATTTATTATGTGCTTTGTATAACGTTGTTGAATAAACACGTTTATGACCACTGAAAGCAACACTGAACCGCATGAAATACAATGAGCAGTGATTTGAACAGTTAATGCATTAGTATTGGATAACATCACAGTGGCTGTCAGCCTTAAACAAACCTAAAGGAAATGTTGACATAATTTTAAACTAGCTTTATCATTGAGTGTTTTAAATTGGGAAAGGTGGAAGAATTATCAAAATCAGATGATGAACAAAGAAGATATGACCATTTGAAAAAGTTTCTTAAACAGATATTGAATTATTTTAAGGATATGGAATTAAATCAATTATCATATTACATATGGCAAATTTCGAACGATGATGTCACAGTTCTCAAAATGGTGGCTTATGGTCTGTTTCAGAAGAACCTTTAAATGATCACATATCGTCTTTGTTTATCATCCAATTTAGATAACTCTTTATTAACTCTTCTCCAAGTTTTCAGAACTCTGAATAATAAAGCTTGTTTAAAAATATGCCAGCATTCCCTTTAAAGCTAATATGCATATAATATCTGCAATTACAC
Source organism: Cyrtodaria siliqua (assembly GCA_037043455.1). Taxonomy (NCBI): domain Eukaryota; kingdom Metazoa; phylum Mollusca; class Bivalvia; order Adapedonta; family Hiatellidae; genus Cyrtodaria; species Cyrtodaria siliqua. Next base: position 13,558 of record JAWPHD010013072.1, read on the forward strand.
ACCTGGTTGTAATAATGGTGAGGATTTCCCCCTTTTTGAATGACAAGTCATCTTTCTGCTCACCGTTGTAATCGTATAGCGCCTCAAACAGCCGACCCTGTAATTGCAGAAAATAGGCATGAAAACAAAAATATCTAGATACTGGTTAAGTTAAACAAGAAATATCACTGTAAGTGACAAATGCCCCCAAAGTGACCTTTGACCTCTAAGTATGACCTCGACCTTGGAGACATGGACCTGGATTTTGTGCGCGACACATCGTTTGGTTGTGGTGAGCACTTGTGCCAAGTTATTTGAAAATCCGTCCAGGCATGAAAAAGTTATTGACCAGACACGATTTGACCTTTGACCTCTAAGTGTGACCTTGACCTTGGGGCCACAGACCTGGCTTTTGTGGTGAGCACTTGTGCCAAGTTATTTAAAAATCCCTGCAGGGATTGTGACGTTACGGTCTGGACACGAAATTGCTTACCTGTTTTTGACCTATGAACTACAAGTGTGACCTTGACCTTTGAGGTACGGACCTTGGTTTTGCGTGCGATACATCGTCTTGTTATGGTGATCACTTGTGCCAAGTAATGTAAAAATCCCGTGTTAAAATCGTCTTGTTATTGTGATCACTTGTGCCAAGTAATGTAAAAATCCCTGCAGGGGTTGTGACGTTCGGTCCGGACACGAATAGGCGTACCTGTTTTTGACCTATGAACTGCAAGTGTGACCTTGACCTTTGAGGTACGGACCTGGGTATTGCGCGCGACACATCGTCTTTTTATGTGATTACTTGTGCCAAGTTATTTAAAAAAGTCCCTGCAGGGGTAGTGACGTTATGGTGGAGACACGAAATTGCGTACCTGTTTTTGACCTATGAACTGCAAGTGTGAACTTGACCTTTGAGGTACGGACCTTGTTTCTGAGCGCGACACATCGTCTTGTTATGGTGATCAGTTGTGCCAAGTTATTTAAAAATCCCTGCATGGGTTGTGACATTACAGTCCGGGCACGAAATTGCGTACCTGTTTTTGACCTATGAACTGCAAATGTGACCTTGACCTTTGCGGTACGGACCTGGGTTTTGCGCGCGACACATCGTCTTGTTATGGTGATCACTTGTGCCAAGTTAATTAAATATCCATACAAACTGCGAGATGACGGAAGGACGGTGCGATAATTATATATCCCCCGAAAAGGGGCATTAAAACAACCTTTCTCATAAATCATATGCACAACAGTTAAATAAATGGTATTTTTTGTCCACCATCTTGAGTTCGTATTGTTTTACTTGCTGCAATTTTTGTTTTCAAATTTGTAATTGTTTTCGTATATAAGTTGAAGAACAGTATACATCTCACAAACCCTTTCCAAAGCACTGGATCACAGAGGATTATGGTAAGAAAAATATTTAAAAAGATAAATATGAGACAATTATCAACTAAACAGTGCACTTTCGGCTTTTATATATCTATATTTTGATAAAACTTATAGAATCCCATGCTGGAACCCAACTTTACATAAATGATCAAATGAACTGATCCCCAGCCGCTGACCTTAGGTTATGCTTGTGGGGTTGGTCATAATTTGAAAGAATAGTTGACAGGACTTTGACAGAAATGTTCCGAGTTTTACCCTAATTTTAGCCCTCTTTTTTTAGAGTTAAATAAAAACACAGGTTGCAGTATTACATTATTTGCTAAGCTCTCTGCCAATCCAGACCCTTTATTTGTCCTTGATTGCAACACATTTGTACAACTTACTGTGGTAGTAACTTCCATGTCAGTTTCTCCTGTCTCGTCTTCATCATCTTCTTCTTCGTCACTTTCCTCTTCATCATCTTCTTCTTCATCCTCGTCTTCATCTTCCCCTTTCTTTACCTTTGTTTCTTTCTTCCTAAAATGTAAAATGTGCATCATAATGCATATGTAACTACCAATGAAAATGTATTATATGTAATAAAGCCATGACATTTTAATCATAATACATATGCAAATGAAGGCCAAATTATCGATCAGTCTTTTCCATTCAGCTTGTTGTGCAATCGGAATAGCCCCACTCATTTCCATTACCGTTAAAATTACCGGATTACGGAAACTGACGAAGCAGTTCTGTTGCTTGGTGTCATACGAAGAAGACTGAACAGCCTCGCATCATATAATTGTATAGGAGTTTAATAAAAAAATTAAAATTAAACGGACACTCATTTAAGATCCTCTATATCATAATGCATATGTAACCACCAATGTAAATGTTATATGTGTATCATAAATGCATATGTAACTACCAATGTAAATGTTATATGTGTATCATAAATGCATATGTAACTACCAATGTAAATGTGATATGTGTATCATAAATGCATATGTAACCACCAATGTAAATGTGATATGTGTATCATAAATGCATATGTAACTAACAATGTAAATGTGATATGTGTATCATAAATGCATATGTAACTACCAATGTAAATGTGATATGTGTATCATAAATGCATATGTAACCACCAATGTAAATGTGATATGTGTATCATAATGCATATGTAACTACCAATGTAAATGTTATATGTGTATCATAAATGCATATGTAACCACCAATGTAAATGTGATATGTGTATCATAAATGCTTATGTAACCACCAATGTAAATGTGATATGTGTATCATAAATGCATATGTAACTATCAATGTATATGTTATATGTGTATCATAAATGCATATGTAACTACCAATGTAAATGTGATATGTGTATCATAAATGCATATGTAACCACCAATGTAAATGTTATATGTGTATCATAAATGCATATGTAACCAACAAGGTAAATGTTATATGTGTATCATAAATGCATATGTAACTACCAATGTAAATGTGATATGTGTATCATAAATGCATATGTAACTACCAATGTAAATGTTATATGTGTATCATAAATGCATATGTAACCACCAATGTAAATGTTATATGTGTATCATAAATGCATATGTAACCACCAATGTAAATGTTATATGTGTATCATAAATGCATATGTAACTACCAATGTAAATGTGATATGTGTATCATAAATACATATGTAACTACCAATGTAAATGTGATATGTGTATCATAAATGCATATGTAACTACCAATGTAAATGTGATATGTGTATCATAAATGGATATGTAACCACCAATGTAAATGTTATATGTGTATCATAAATGCATATGTAACTACCAATGTGTACATGTTATATGTGTATCATAAATGCATATGTAACCACCGATGTCAACATTACATGATATCGCATTCACTACCAATGTAAATGTGGTAATGTGCATCACACATGTTAAGTGAGCTGTGTTTATCTTAATGCATGCACATAAAAGATACAGATCAAAATCCGACTCAGGTAGTGATTAAATGTCTAAGGAAATAGATATTATTACATTTTTAATCAGATTATGTATGATTTTAACCAGAATTATTCGCTTTATTTAGCGTTATCGGCGGATGACGTCGACGTCACCAACACTTTATTGACATCATAACTCAACGTCGCAGTTAGTTATTTTTGTGTTCGGAGTTAGTTATTAATATTTAGCGATTATGAATATTCTTTCAGTGAGAAATCCCAATCTTTCACCAATAGAAATGTAATAAAACTATATAGTCTACTTTGTAAGTAAGATTATAATGGTTAAGACCAAAATCTCTTTAAAACTGTATCACAAAAGCAATGTCCTGTCCATTGCTACCAACAGTTATTTAGAAAACAATACACAAATCACCTTGGAGTCGGTTTTTTTGATGTTTTTACATCCTCTTCTTCCTCGTCATCTTCTTCATCCTCTGTTTCCTCCTCTTCAACTTCTTCTTCATCTACCTCTTCATCTGTCACTTCTTCTTCTTCCTCTTCCTCATCCTCATCTTCTTCTTCTTCCTCTGTTTTCCTTTTTCCCTTCTTAAGATCTAGTTTTGAAACGTCTGCTATTTAGGAAAAAGAAATAAATGCTTTATAATCATATTTTAATTAATAGCACCACAGTACTAAAATATACTTTTTTTCATTCCTGTGTTCAATTTTACAACCATTTCATTTTAGCAAATAATGTGGAAACAAAGTGCAGTCAAAAACGTTTGGTTCTGGACTGACGTCAATCTATACAAGAATGACACATTGCAAGCCTACCACAAATGCTGTTCTTCTTTAAAAGTAGTATTTTTCACCTCTTTAAAGGGACACATGGCAATCTTGAATTTTATTCAAACAGTAAAATTTGCTCCTCGGTTTAATTATCCTGCATCATTTTGACTTTAAAACTGCTTGCATATTATTAAATAAAAAATTGAGATTTCAACTTTCTTCACTGTTTTACCTTTTTTTTAAAATATATTACTGGTGCAATATTATTAAAAGTTAGTAATATGCAAAAATAATTTGCTTTGAACTATTCTAACAATTAATATTAATGATTGAACAAATGCAAGTTAAGAGGAAAACTAACGGGACGCCGTGAGTTTTTAAAAAATCAAGATTGCCATGTGTCCCTTTAAGAACTGAATTGTTGTTGGCAACTCTCATCTCAAACTTATTAAAGATAATAACCTTTTTTCGGAGGCTCGAGTGTTTCACCTGCTTCCTCGTCATCCTCCTCTGATTCTTCTTCATCATCTTCCTCCTCTTCATCTTCTTCCTTATCTTTATCTTTCTTTCCTCCAGTTGTTTCATCTTTGCTGTCTTCCTCATCTTCCTCATCCTCTTCTTCCTCCTCCTCATCTTCTTCTTCTTCATCTTCGTCTTCTTCTTCATCATCTTCACCTAGTTCTTTCTTCAATTCCCTGTAGACAAACATCATAAGCTTGCATATTGCTTTTTGCAAATCAGGTGAAAGATATATTCCATAAGCCCACATGGCTTTCTGCCAGTAGAGCTAAAAATGGCTCTATCCATCTACTTTTTTCTTGCTGAAGTTAATGCAGAATAGAATGTTAGATACAGACACACACTAAATAATAAACCAGTGAAGTAGCTAAAATATCACATGGCACCTTTACTTTACCTTCTGCTTCAAACTCCGCCCTCAAATACAATCTCTACCCAGAGTTGTCGTTCCTTGCATACACATACATCTCTGTCAACGTCTCACCAAATACCAAGAATCTTGGCAAACGATGAAAAACGATGCAAATGCAAAATTTCTTGATGACACTAATTTTTTCTGAATTAACTTCATATGAAATGCTTATATTACAAAGAAAACAACTTTTGGCTTGAATACTTTAAATATAAAGTCAATTATGCTCAGGATTATATTGCGGTAGAATAAAGGTTTGTACTAAAGGTGGAGTGCGTGGTCCAGTGGTAGAGCGCCGAACTCCTGATCGAGAGGTCGTGGGTTCGATCCTCCGTCGCGGCCACGTTATTTATCCTTGAGCAAGATAATTAATCCACATTGCTTAGTACTGGTTCTACCCAGGAAGCCATCGAGAGTGATTCATCTAAGTTGCAAGAACTTGTTTCGCAATCGATGTAAAATAAATATGTTTAGAACTAAAGGCATATCACTCCGATGTCAAAACTTTAAAATAGGCACCACCAAATCGTCCCGATGGCATAACAGTACAGCGAATTGCTTACCAGCACTTTCCAATATCACATAGATCTTAACAACCTACTTAAATTAAAGTACTATAACCCATACTATATATCAAAATGTAGATAATAAGTTGTGTTTCTTTCGACTGTTCTCATGTCAATCAACGGCCGTTAGTTGGTGGTGTGACGGTGTTGAAGTTCTGTAGCTATTTATATATTTTAGCTATGGTCATGTGACAAATTATCATGTGATCGCGGACTACTTTCTAAGACGTTGACAGAGGTTAATGTAATGGCCTCTGGGACAGATTGCCTCAAATATTCATTGAATTTGATGAGAATACATTGCAAAGATTCATAATGAATAGTAAAATAGGATTATACTTATTTATCTTCATTTTCAAAACACATGTACACCTTTTTTTAAAAAGCAGTTTAAAGATATTCCACCAAGCCTTTGAAAACACTCCACCCTCAAATTAAGATCTGTTATACAAAGAAAGCCGTGACCAGTTGTCTCTGACCTACCAAATAATATGATTCATGTAAGCCGAGATACTTACTTGAGATAAGTTTTCCCCTCCTCATCTGGCAGAAGTTTGGACATAGCAGTATCCACCTGGGTCTGCAAAAACGAAAAGAAGGTAAATTCTGGTAAAGATGTATGTTTCTCTCCCTGTCATTTTTCACATGTTCATGCCTGAAGTAGGGAATAACCAATAAAAGCACTCCAAGGAATAGGGAAATGACCAACAAAACACTGCTATGATGTGTAAGCATTTGTCTAAATGGAAGCATAATAGAAATTGTATACAACTTCTATGACTTTTTTTGGACAATATTTCTTTAAGGGACTGGAGGTGACCTGGAATAATTGTTGATGTCAATTTAAATACGAATAAAACCATCTTAATTTGTTTCAGTTTCATATTCGATGTGCATAATGAACTATTAGGTCTCAGGACTCGTACAATTTAATTATTGTTTTCAATATCAATTCATATGCTGCTTTAAGGCTCTATTAAATTCTTGCTTTGTGAACAAAGTACATTTTATCTGAATTAACTGCACAACTGTTAGCAATATAAACTCCCATTTAAATTAATATTTATGATTTAGCAAAAAAAACAAAACAACAACGATATGACGAGTTTTCAAGACCAAACATTATCATAAACAATACTGTAACTGAAAGTAACATATACTTAACCCTTAACCCCCTACATATAATGAACTGTTCTTTCTTTGAATTAAGACCATTCCATTTATGTGACAAAGGGGTGTTTTGGGGGAAATGAATGATCAGCAGTTCCCCTATAAGGCTATTATAGTCATAGTCATGTGATCCAAGCAGACGATTTATTTAGTTTTGTGATACTTTATTTTCCAGAAATACAACAATTTATCAAGAAATACACAAAACAATGAGTATATTATTGGCATATTTTTAGATGGGTACTTAGTAATTATGACTAGAATACGTCTTAATTTAATGAATATACAAATGGCAGTGTTCATCTGTATTTGAACACACTCCTCCAGGTCACCTCCTGTTTCATTAGTACATTTTCAACTTATCTGCAAAGATATCTTAGGTACAAAGCGATTGCAATCTTATACATGCATGTACTTACACTTTACATTTCAGGGACAGGAATTAAGACAAATAACATCACCAATATCAACTTAAACAAATTGATATCAAATCGAATTAATAATCAATCAACAGACTAACTCCGGAATCAGCCTCTCAAGGGTTTTACCGATTAAACAATGTAGGTACAAATACTTGTACTGCTACAATACTCGGCACGTGCAACTTGAACAATGAAAATAAGTGTGCCCCAATGTTTGTTTTCAATAGTAAAGTTAGTTTAAATACATTTCTTTTACATGGCGAAACAAGTTCTTGCAACTTATACTAATCACTCTCGATGGCTTCCTGGGTAGAACCAGTATGAAGCAATGTACTATTGTTTGTGGCGCTTGTTTCAGCCGAACGTTTTTTGGACCTTTAAAATAAAATTTATCTACTGCCTAAAAAAATTGTATATCATTGAAACAGACATTTTTAGTGGTAAATAAAAATACCTTATTTTTCAAAATCGGTTGAAAAATAAAAATGTCATGTGCGAAAGCTGTTTTTTGATTGGGCATTTTCAATGCAAAATTCTGCTGCATGAAAAATTTGAAAAATATATTTTGTTAGAAATTTTATCCCAAAATTGTTTTAAATTGTTGGATATCAGTAAATTAGGACAATCTGAAAGTTTTATAGCAAAATATGAAGGATTACTGAAATTATTTGAAATTTCTAAATTTTCTGCTGTCCCAAGAACAATTGATTGATTGAATTGGATTTTATAGTCGCACCAACACTGCTAAGGTCATATGGCGACTTTCAAGCTTTCATTGGTGGAGGAAGACCCCAGGCACACCAACAAGGAATGTACATAGGAAAAGCTCCATCAAAAAATCATTTTGGCTGTTAAATATTTATTTCTCAATCAATTTTCAAAACTAAAGTAGTTTTATTTACCACTAAAAATGCCAGTTCTAATGATATATATAACTGATGTATGTATTATTTAAATTGCTCAAGTTACTTCAGAAAACCCTTTGGCTGAAACAAGCGCCCCGGACAATAGGGAAGTTGACACCATGTCTGTACCTACATGGATAACCCAATCAGACCAATTCTGAACAATGACTATTACCAACCTGCCAGTTCTGAATCCTGTCCACTTCCTTCTTCTTCCTTGTCTCAAAATTCTTCACCTTATCACCCTCATTGCTCTACAAATGAAACAATCCTGAATAAATAGTTCTGCCTTACCAATTATATAATTTATATATGTATGTATGTACCTGTAACTATGGGGTTTAACAACTGTTTTAACAACCTTTCCATCATATTACAACAGGGTACATTTGTAGTAGTGAACTCTATGTGCAACTGTATAGTGCTGAACACAAATTCAGTGGATTTTTTTACCACGGTAAGTGACAAATGTCCCCCACGAAAAGTTGTTTTAAGTGTGACCTTGACCTTTGATTCTTGTGTGACCTTGACCTTTGACCTCCTCATTGCGATTAACATTTTTGTGAAGTGAAGTTTCATGCAATTCCCTCCAGTACTTTCAAAGTAATGGCTGAAACAAAATTATTTCAGACAGACGAACAGACGAATGGACAAACAAACTGACATAGTGATTACTATATGCCTCCCTTTGGGGGCACACAAACTAATGGGAAGCTACAAAGTTTTTAAAAATCAAAATTGCCTTGTGTCCCTTTAAAGGATAGGACTTGGTAAATAACAATGGTCAGAGAATATATTTTCTTGCAAACTGGATAAGGTAAATCCACATATTACATGGGTGGAAGAAAGCCTTATCTTACACATGGGGGAAAATAAAAGTCGCAAGCCGATATCAACAATGACAGTTGCATGACGTCATTGCAAAACTTTAGTAGTTGGCGACGTCAATGCGCATAATATAAATGGTATACAAGAAAAAGGATCAATCATGGGTATCCGGTTCAGTTAGGGCAATTCCAACCCTCAGTATAACTGTTTTAAAAACAAGAGGCCAATGACCTTGAAGCTCTACTGATAGGTTTTTGATAGCTAGATCAGCATTCCTGTGAAGTTTCATGAAAATCCGTCAAGTAGTTTCAGAGGAGTAGACGCTACAAGTTTTCATTATATAACTATGTAAACAAAGATGGCCACTGGCGGCCATGTTTGATGTCAAATCAAAACGATTTTCAACAAGGACCAACATCATGTCATGCTGATCATTTCAGAAAAAGTCCCATATCAATATCACTTATAGTTTTCAAGAAGTAGTCACTACAAACTTGTTTTTTGAAAACTATTTTTAGCCGTGGCGGCCATCTTGAATTTCCGGCCGACCTGAAGTTTTGCTAGGATCAATAATACATCAAGAGCAACATTAGTGTGCAGTTTCATGAAAATCCATTACATAGTTTCAGAGGAGTAGTCGCTACAAGTTTTCATTATTTAACTTTATGTAAACAAAGATGGCCACTGGCAGCCATGTTTAACATTGAATCAAAATAATTTTTCGACAAGGATCAACATCATGCCATACTGATCATTTTAGGAAAAGATGCATATCAATATCACATAGTTTTCAAGAAGTAGTCGCTACAAACTTGTTTTTTGAAAATCTATTTTTAGCCGTGGTGGCCAGCTTGAATTTCCGACCGACCTGAAGTTTTGCTAGGATCAATTAGACATCAAGAGCAACATTCGTGTGAAGTTTCATGAAAATCCGTGAAATAGTTTCAGAGGAGTAGTCGCTACAAGTTTTCATTATATAACTCTATGTAAACAAAGATGGCCGCTGGCAGCCATGTTTAACATCGAATCAAAATAATTTTCGACAAGGATCAACATCATGTCATACTGATCACTTTAGGAAAAGACGCATATCAATATCACTTATAGTTTTCAAGAAGTAGTCGCTACAAACTTGTTTTTTGAAAACTATTTTTAGTCGTGGCGGCCATCTTGAATTTCCGGCCGACGTGAAATATTGCTAGGATCAATTAGACATCAAGAGTAACATTCCTGTGAAGTTTCATGAAAATCCGTCAAGTAGTTTCAGAGGAGTAGTCGCTACAAGTTTTAATCATATAACTTTATGTAAACAAAGATGGCCACTGGCAGCCATGTTTAACATCGCATCAAAATAATTTTCGATAAGGATTAACATCATTCCATACTGATCATTTTAGAAAAAGTTCCGTATCGATATCACTTATAGTTTTCAAGAAGTATTCGCTACAAACTTTTTTGGAAATCTATTTTTAGCTTTGGTGGCCATCTTGAATTTCCGACTAACCTGAAATGTAAATCCGTCAAGTAGTTTAAAAGGAGTAGTCATTACAAGTTTTTACTAAATAACTCTATGTTAACAAAGATGGCCGCTTGCAGCCATGTTTAACGTCGAATCAAAACGATTTTCGACAAGGACCAACATCATGTCATGCTGATCATTTTAGAAAAAGTCCCATATCAATATCACTTAGAGTTTTCAAGAAGTAGTCGCTACAAACTTGTTTTTTAAAAATCTATTTTTAGATTTGGCGGCCATCTTGGATTTCACATCAACATGAACTTTTGCTAGGATCAACTAGACTTCAAGGGCAACATTTCTGTAAAGTTTCATGAAAATCCATCAGTAGTTTCAGAGGAGTAGTCGCTACAAAAAAAAGTTAACGGACAGACAGACAGACAGACGGACGGACGACGGACACCGCACCACGGCATAAGCTCTGCTGATCTCCGTAGAGCTTATAAAAACAATTATATCTCATGTTGGAATTCCCGATCTTCACCGGATACACATGAAAGATTCTTATAATAAATTTCAGGTTAAAATTAAGTCACCTATATGCTGGATTTCGCAGCAATTTCTAAGGATATTTCATTATGCATTCAACTAGTAAGCTGAACGTTACAATCAATCTCCATAGCAAGATTGACAGCATAACTAGGCCTTGTTGAGGGAAAACACAACACAAGGGATAACCGTATTTGAGCAATTAATTAGCTGAGTGCACCACGACAATGTCATCCATTCTATCTTGATTGTTATTACCAGATAATCAATTAAAAACCTTGATTGTCACTAATTCTGGAGTGTGATCAGGTAACATGTCCTCATGCGGCCATCCTTCGTTTTTCGACCTAGGATTTCCTAAATGGGTTACTTAGGCAAGTGTGTGTCTTTTTTTGAAGTCAGTAAAATATAAAATTTAAAAAAATATGCCAAAGATAAAAATATAATGTTGATCTATAATTTCTATAAAAAAGATTGGGTAGCACCCGTTTTTAGTGGCCAGGTTGAAAAACATTAAAACCAACAATATTAGGGTCAGTACAACTTATTGTTGTATAAATCATCAATATTAGTTCAATTCTACTACAAACACTTAAAGTATTTATGATTCGTAGGAAGTGATCTAAATCAATCACAATTCAAATAATCATGAAGCACTTGATTTTGCTGTATGTTCTGGACCAATAGTTGAATATGAAGATTTACAGTTAAAACACAAAATTCTATAAGATTGAGAAGGAATGTTTTTGACTCTTTAATAATAGCAAACAATAATGAAGCAATTGTAGTGAACGTGAATGATACTGAATTAAAAGAGTGGGGAATTTTATTGGACATAAGCCATTTGGTCAATTTCTTTATATAAATATAACAATCAAGAGATAAGAATGAACTCTGAAACATTCACCAACATCTCTGTTCCTGAAGCCATGAGTAAACATCTCGCTGACTCACTCATACTTGTGACAGTTCTCGTCGGGATTTATGCCGTGTTGGGATTTTTTGGGAATTTAACCGTGTTCTATGTGTACTACTTCAAGTACCCACGATGCAACTTCAAGTATTTTGTGATCAGTCTAGCTGTCATTGACCTGATCAGCTGCGTCACAACCCTTCCAGGCGAGATTTATTTCCAGCAGAACTGGTTCAGCTTTCCCGACACCCAAATATGGCTGTGCAAGACTAAGACTTATTTTAACGGATTCACCGTATTCATTTCGGCATTCCTGCTGCTTCTGATAGCTATAGACAGATTCCGGAAAGTCTGTCGTCCAATTGCGTGGCAGATTGGTCCTAAACGCGCCATACAACTGTGCGTTATGAATTTCGTAATAGCGACCATCTTAGCTTCTCCTGCAGCCGTATTGTGGGGGAAACATACCAGCAACGTAACATATGACAATACGATAGTGATCGTAAAGATATGCGAGAAAGCCGACGATTACAAAAACACCTTCTGGCCAACACTCTTCGTCTCCGCCGTCTTCTTTCTGCCCACTACCGCGTTCATGTTTACCACAGGTGTGTTGTATGTCCTCATTATGAAGGAAATCTTCTGTGGAGCTTTAGCCATGAAGAACTTATCTAGCAGTCCTAGAGGTATGGTGACGGAACCCAGCTCCGCGGACGAGAGTAAAATTCAAAAGGAGGCATCAAGCCAGGATATGACAGTTGAGACAGACGACAACACCAACGAGAGTGATGAAGAGATAAAAGTTATACAGACAAAATCGAAACATCCACAACGTAAAATTTCGTTCTCCACAAAAAAGGCCAGACTGACATCGGCAAAACTCCGATTAAGAAGAAAAACTCTGATAATGTTTGTTTTGACAGTCATTTTTGCAGTCACAACATTTTTATACTTTGCTATATTAAGGAAAGTTGCAGCCAAAGGAAATTCATACGTACTAGATGTTAAGGAAGCTGCACCAGTTTTGTTTTTCTTCTGGAGACTGTATTTCATCAACCACGTCATCAATCCATTTGTGTATTGTTTCATGGATAGCAGGTTTAGAGAGGCCTTAAAGCAGCTTGTAACCAAGAAAAAAGCGTGGACCCCAAAATAGAATATACACATTTTGACGGCTCACTGTTAAACTGTTGTATCTTGTTATATTTATTTATAGTTACAACAGTTTTGTGTTCACTGATCAATTTGCACTGAACAATTTCAGTTCTGTTAAAAGAACTAACCTGCCAAATAACAGCAAAATTACACTACAAAACCATCTCCAGGTGGTTTTCAGGTCATATAATAATGCCGATTAAAAGTATAGGTTTATTAGTGGGTTCTTAAATACCCATGACTGAATATACATAAAAAAAATATGAGTTGGTAACTCTTAATTCAACGTTTCAGTTTTTGGATTTGGCCTGGCTGGTTAAAGCCATTTATTATAGTGTCTATAGAATTTAGATTTTCAAACTATTTAAGCTATATAGTATGTCAGTAGGTTTAGAAACGGTGTAATGAGCCTAAAGTTGGCAGATAGACTTTAAAACCTACATATATTGCTAAAACCGATCTAATAATCAAAAATTTCTCAACATATACCAAAATACTTATTTTAATGTAATATGTAGCAAAGACTGATATATATACATGTAGTTATGTTATATTTCACCATCACATGAAGTGATTCTCTATGCTGTCATTAGGTTAATTGTATATTTGTGAACTGTAATTTCAAAATGCTTATTTCTAAATCTCTGACAAAACACTAAAAACCTTTGGCAAATGTCGATTGTTTTACATCGATAGAAAATATGTTTATTATACCCCCACAAAGGAAGCTTGAGAGGGGGCATATAGGAGTCACTGCGGCGGGCGGTCTGTTGGTCGGTCTGTTGAATCTTGTGGAGCGAACAACATGTACTTCTACAGTTTTCCAGATATTGATTTGAAACTTAATATACAGGATGAACATGAAGTGTACATGTGTGTGACACAATTTTAGTTTGGCTCGGTCAATTCTATGCAGAGTTATTGCCCTTGCACTTATTCAAAATTGTTATTCAGCATATGCAATCTTGTGGAGAAAACTACTTCTACAGTTTTTTAGATATTCAACTGAAACTTTGTATATATGATCAACATGAAGTGTAGATGTGTGTGACACAATTGTGGTTTGTCTCGGTCAATTCCATGCAGAGTTATTGCCATTGCACTAAGTCAAAATTGCTTTATTCAGCATATGCAATCTTGTGGCGTGAACTTCTTTTACAGTTTTGAAGATATTGAATTGAAACGTTGTAATACAGTAAACATGAAGTGTACATAATTATGTGTGACACATTTTTGGTGCTGCTCACTCAATGCCATTGATCTAAATAATTGCTTGCGGGCGTATTTATCACCTTCAGTGATAGTTCTAGTTGATTTTAACATTTACAGTTTCTCACCATTACACATATAAATGTACATGTAATTAATTTTTATAATATTGCATACAGTCAATAATTAATTATATATCATGTCATATCAATTAAACCTTTTGATAATGATTCCAAGTAAATCAAATATGGATTTATACTGGTGTACAACCAGTTTTCGATGCCAAACAATTTTCATTTTTAACGCATATTTTTCGCGATAATTTTTATTCTGAATGTATATAATGTATATTATAATATAGACATGCTTCATTGTTTTAATTTTTCTACAAATTGTGATATAACTAGTATGTAATTTTTCACTATCACAGAAATGTGATCCACCATGTTTAACATATCAGTGACTGTGTTTCATGATTGAATGAAATACGTTAAATAAAATGTATTGTATCATACTGTTGCTTCCATTCGTGTTCTTTAATACCTTACATACATTATAGGAATATTTAATTGACACATGAGCTCCAATTTAAAAGTTGTACATTTTGTTTAGTAACAAAGCACTAGCAGCATAAGCAGTATGGAATGCCGGTCACAACATGCCATTTTGCCATTTCATTTTTTTTTTCCTGATATAAGTGGTACCGAAAATGGTATCATTCCCAATGGCAAAAAGTATGTTATACTTATACTTATAACACCTATATGCTGGATTTCCCAGCAATTTCTAAGGATACTGCATTATGCATTCAACTATTAAGCGGAATGTTACAATTACTCTCCATGGCATGACTGACAGCATAACTAGGCCTTGTCGAGGAAGAACATAACAACAGGGAAAACCGTATTGAGTAATTAATTAGCTGAGTGCACAACGGCATTGTCATCCATTCTATCTTGATTGTTATCAATATCTACCAGATAATCAATTAAAAACCTTGATTGTCACTAATTCTGGAGTGTGATCAGCAAACACGTCCTCATGAGGCCTTCCTTCGTTTTGCGACCTAGGATTTCCTAAATGGGTTACTTAGGCAAGTGTGTGGGTTTTTTTAAAGTCGGTAAAATATGAAATTAAAAAAAATATGCCAAATATAAAAAAAAATAATGTTGATTTATAATTTCTATAAAAAATATTTAGTGGCCAGGCTGAAAAACAGCAAAACCAACAATATTAGGGTCAGTCTAACTTATTGTTGTATAAATCATCAATATTAGTTTAATTCTACTACAAACACTTTAAGTATCTTTGTCATATCCTGCTTCATAGGAAGAGATCAAAATCAATCACAGTTCAAATAATCATGACGCATTTGATTTTCCTGTAGTTTCTGGACCGATAGTTGAACATGAAGATTGACAGTTAAAACAAATTTTTTTATCAGACTGAGAAGGACTGTTTTTGACTCTTTAATAATAGCAAACAATAATGAAGCAATTATAGTGAACGTGAATGATACTGAATTAAAAGAGGGGGGAATTTTATTGGACATAAGCCATCTGGTCAATTTCTTTATATAACTATAACAATCAAGAGATAAGAATGAGCTCTGAAACATTCACCAACATCTCTGTTCCTGAAGCCATGAGTGAACATCTCGCTGACTCACTCATACTTGTGACAGTTCTCGTCGGGATTTATGCCG
This sequence comes from Cyrtodaria siliqua, assembly GCA_037043455.1. Lineage (NCBI taxonomy): Eukaryota > Metazoa > Mollusca > Bivalvia > Adapedonta > Hiatellidae > Cyrtodaria > Cyrtodaria siliqua. The sequence continues at coordinate 29,475 of JAWPHD010013072.1, forward strand.
TGTTGGGATTTTTTGGGAATTTAACCGTGTTCTATGTGTACTACTTCAAGTACCCACGATGCAACTTCAAGTATTTTGTGATCAGTCTAGCCGTCATCGACCTGATCAGCTGCGTCACAACCCTTCCAGGCGAGATTTATTTCCAGCAGAACTGGTTCAGCTTTCCCAACAACCAAATATGGCTGTGCAAGACTAAGACTTATTTTAACGGATTCACCGTATTCATTTCGGCATTCCTGCTGCTTCTGATAGCTATAGACAGATTCCGGAAAGTCTGTCGTCCAATTGCGTGGCAGATTGGTCCTAAACGCGCCATACAACTGTGCGTTATGATTTTCGTAATAGCGACCATCTTAGCTTCTCCTGCAGCCGTATTGTGGGGGAAACATACAAGCAACATAAAATATGACAATACGAATGTGACCGTAAAGATATGCGAGAAAGCCGATGATTACAAAAACACCATCTGGCCATCTATCTTCGTCACCGCCATCTTCTTTCTGCCCACTACAGCATTCATGTTTACCACAGGTGTGTTGTATGTCCTCATTATGAAGGAAATCTTCTGTGGAGCTTTAGCCATGAAGAACTTATCTAGCAGTCCTAGAGGTATGGCGACGGAACCCAGCTCCGCAGACGATAGTAAAATTCAAAAGGAGGCATCAAGCCAGGATATGACAGTTGAGACAGACGACAACACCAACGAGAGTGATGAAGAGATAAAAGTTAAACAGACAAAATCGAAACGTCTCCAGCGTAAAATTTCGTTCTCCACAAAAAAGGCCAGACTGACATCGGCAAAACTCCGACTAAGAAGAAAAACTCTGATAATGTTTGTTTTGACAGTCATTTTTGCAGTCACAACATTTTTATACTTTGCTATATTAAATAAAGTTGCAGCCAAAGGAAAATCGTATGTACTAGATGTTAAGGAAGTTGCACCAGTTTTGTTTTTCTTCTGGAGACTGTATTTCATCAACCACGTCATCAATCCATTTGTGTATGGTTTCATGGACAGCAGGTTTAGAGAGGCCTTAAAGCAGCTTGTAACCAAGAAAAAAGTGTGGACCCCAAAATAGAATATACACATTTTGATGGCTCACTGGTAAACTGTTGTATCTTGTTATTTATTTATTTATAGTTACAACAGTTTCGTGTTCACTGATCAATTTGCACTGAACAATTTCAGTTCTGTTAATAAGAACCTACCAAATAACAGCAAAATTACACTTTTTCAAAACTCTATCCAAGTGGTGTTCAAAACTCTATCCAAGTGGTGTTCAGGTCATATAATAATGTGTATGTACAGATTAACAGATTAAAAGTATAGGTTTATTAGCGGGTTTTTAAATACCCATGACTGAATATATGTAAAATGAAGTATGAGTTGGTAACTTTGAATTCAACGTTTCAGTTTTTGGATTTGGCCTGGCTGGTTAAAGCCATTTATTATAGAGTCTATAGAATTTAGATTCTCAAACTATTTAAGCTATATAGTATAAGTCAGTAGGTTTAGAAACAGTGTAATGACCCTAAAGTTGGCAGATAGACTTTAAAACCTACATATACTCAGGGTTCCGGAAATACGGTTGCCCGACGCCCCGGGCAAGTGGATTTTGGGTGCGGGCAAGTGACCTTCGCAAATCTGGTTGCCCGCCACTTGCCCGACAGACATTTCCATTTCAGAACAAATCAAGTGGCAAACTAGCCATATCAGAATTTCATTCTGATAACTGAATAAAACTGGCCGCCGTTTTTCGCCACTAGCGATTGTTAATAAGATCAAACAACTTTCGGTACAATCAACAATCTCGCCCCAGGCAGCTTAATTTGTGGCATTATTTCAATAAACAACTAATTAACCCACATGCGCATTTCACACCATTTGAAAACAACTTATCCTGAAACGACCATCAGACGTGTGTCCATTGGCCAATGAAATCACGGCAATTATGTCCGTGACCTTCCAACCATAAACATAATCGTTTCCAAACAATCTCTGATCGTCATTTGGACCTTCCACCAATCAAATCAGAAAACTCTTTCTTAATTTGCAAATGTAATGTGTCAAAATAATGATTGACAGACCTACGTGACGTTGCTTTTGTTTAGATAATTTTGCCGAAGATTTTTTCGTAACGAAAATAGATTTCTTTTACTCGAAGCACTCGTTTATCAATGCACTTTTATGAGGTATTAGGTGTATTTCATTGATATAATCTGTAATTAAACGTATATGGAAGTGCATACTACACAAATAAGTTGCATAACTTAGCGATATGCGCATGTCATGGGTTTTCGCGATTTCAGAAAAATCACGGAACCTTTTTCTCAAGTTCTGAACTTTCGCTTTTGATAAATAAGGTTACTGTTACTACTTCTTAAACAATTCCTAGGGAACCCTAATAAGGGAACCCCTATTCAAGCCTCTTGCTTTCGTCTAATTCCCTTGAGTTAAAATACAAAGCCGCAGGAACGTTACCATGATTGCAGAAATTGGGGGCCAAGTGAATATTTTTAATAACGTTTTTGTCTTGTTTCTTTGCTTGTCGCACATTTAAATGAATACAATAGCTTCTTCTTTTTTCTGTCAACTGGTTAATTGTACACACTGTGACATTAAAAGTTCCATACACTAGCTGCCAATCATTTTTTTGGGATGGTCATCAAAAATGATGGGGGGTTGTGTGTGTGGGGATTCGGGTGGGGTGGGAGGGCGGAATAAAATGAGTTTGTATACTGTCTCATCATTTTATGATTTAAGTAACACAAAGATGTAATAGACACAAAAGAAGAAAATGCAACCATTTGATTTTTTTATATGAATAAATACAAAATTTTTAAGGGATAGAGGCATTTAGCGTGCGACGGGGGTGAGTGGGATGTCAATTTTTTTCCCATATTTTGAAGTAAAATACGAGTTTTGGCATACACCTGACACATTTAAAAACATGTTTAAATATATCTACGAGTCTGCCATAGATAGTATGTCCATTATTTTACTTAATTTTTTTTTTTAAAAAGACTTTTCACTGAACTTTATAAATTGTTTCATTTGCTGTTCTAGATTTGTCTGTCTTGTAAACACTTCATTATATATATAATGAAGTTAAACAGGAGTCGTTATGTTGGTTTTTTTTGTTAAGCATCCGAAAAAAGGACTATCCGGAGTTACTTCAACTTTTTACGCTGAAGCTGTTTTACAATATCTTATCGTCTAAGTGATGTTTATTGCATGAAGTTGTTAGCATTTTCGAAAAAAAATGTTATAAAACGGTTATAAGTTGATTTAAATGTTATAAAATTGCTGTCTTTATTCATACTTAATCGTTTTAGTTTGAAACACAGAAGCAAATTCAAAACCGGGAGTAACCTAAATTATAATCGGCAACCTCGAAGTTCTTAGAATTTTATGTGATTATCGAATAATTTTGCGTAAATGAGATTATTTTCGCACAACTATATCTATTTAAAATCGCGATAAAATGAAGGAAGGAGGCATGTTAATTCAACGCTACAATAAAATATAAGTAAAATTGTTTTCAGATTTTATGACGTAACATTTTGACAGGTCTGGTAGGAATGGTTGCATTCTTGAAAGACCCTTATCGCGGAGGTAATTAACACCTCTGCTCCTCTAATCCTTATGAGAACACACCAATCAGGAGCTAAGGACGTATGTTTATCAGGAGTTTATGCCTCAAGGCATTATTTGGTCAGATATGTCATTAATTAACACTGGGAAAATGAATGTTTTGACCTACTTTTAAGAGATCGCGGTACAGTTTTAAAGGGTCGCGGAGTGATTAAGGCATCGCGGCATGTCGGTTTCAAAAGTTAAGGGATCGCGGTGCCGCTATGCCATAAATGGCTTGGGAAGGCCCTGTAATCTTGTGGCGTGAACTTCTTTTACAGTTTTGAAGATATTGAATTGAAACATTGTAATACGGTAAACATGAAGTGTACATAATTATGCGCGCCACATTTTTGGTGCTGCCATGCACATTATTGCCATTGATCTTACTAAAGAATTGTTTGCGGGGGTATTTATCACCTTCAGTGATAGTTCTAGTTGATTTTAACGTTTACAGTTTCCCACCATTACATATATAATTTGAAAGACATAATTATAATTGTACATAGTTGTTACACACATTATAAATACAATGTACATGTACAATGTACATGTAATTAATTTTTATAATATTGCATACAGTCAATAATTAATTATATATATCATGTCATATCAATTAAACCTTTTGATAATGATTCCAAGTAAATCAAATATGGATTTATACTGGTGTACAACCAGTTTTCGATGCCAAACAAGTTTCATTTTTAACGCATATTTTTCGCGATAATTTTTATTCTGAATGTATATAATGTATATTATAGTATAGACATGCTACATTGTTTGACTTTTTCTACAAATTGTGATATAAATAATATGTAATTTTTCACTATCACAGAAATGTGATCCACCATGTTTAACATATCAGTGACTGTGTTTCATGATTGAATGAAATACGTTAAATAAAATGTATTGCATCATACTGTTGCTTCCATTCATGTTCTTTAATACCTTATATACATTATAGGAATATTTAATTGACACATGAGCTCCGATTTAAAAGTTGTACATTTTGTTTAGTAACAAAGCACTAGCAGCATGAGCAGTATGGAATGCCGGTCACAACATGCCATTTTGCCATTTCAGTTTTTTTCCCCTGATATAAGTGGTACCGAAAATGGTATCATTCCCAATGGCAAAAAGTATGTTATACTTATAACACCTATATGCTGGATTTCACAGCAATTTCTAAGGATACGGCATTTTATGCATTCAACTATTAAGCGGACCATTACAATCACTCTCCATGGCATGACTGACAGCATAACTAGGCCTTGTCGAGGAAGAACACAACAGGGAAAACCGTATTTGAGCAATTAATTAGCTGAGTGCACCAAGGCATTGTCATCCATTCTATCTTGATTGTTATCTATATCTACCAGATAATCAATTAAAAACCTTGATTGTCACTAATTCTGGAGAGTGATCAGGAAACACGTCCTCATGAGGCCTTCCTTCGTTTTGCGACCTAGGATTTCCTAAATGGGTTACTTAGGCAAGATGCAATTTCTATAAAAAATATTTGGGTAGCACCCGTTTTTAGTGGTCAGGTTGAAAAATAGCAAAACCAACAGTATTAGGGTCAGTCTAACTTATTGTTGTATAAATCATCAATATTAGTTCAATTGTACAATAAACACTTAAAGTATCTATGTCATATCCTGGTTCGTAGGAAGTAGATTCTGGACCGATAGTTGAACATGAAGATTTACAGTTAAAACACAAAATTATATAAGTTTGAGAAGGAACGTTTTTGACTCTTTAATAATAGCAAACAATAATGAAGCAGTTATAGTGAACGTGAATGATACTGAACTAAAAGAGTGGGGAATTTTATCGGACATAAGCCATCTGGTCAATTTCTTTATATAAATATAACAATCAAGAGATAAGAATGAGCTCTGAAACATTCACCAACATCTCTGTTCCTGAAGCCATGAGTGAACATCTCGCCGACTCAATCATCTTTGTGACAGTTCTCGTTGGGATTTATGCCGTGTTGGGATTTTTTGGGAATTTAACCGTGTTCTATGTGTACTACTTCAAGTACCCACGATGCAACTTCAAATATTTTGTGATCAGTCTAGCCGTCATCGACCTGATCAGCTGCGTCACAACCCTTTCGGTCGAGATTTATTTCCAGCAGAACTGGTTCAGCTTTCCCGACTCTCAAATATGGCTGTGCAAGACTAAGGCTTATTTTAACGGATTCACCGTATTCATTTCGGCATTCCTGCTGCTTCTGATAGCTATAGACAGATTCCGGAAAGTCTGTCATCCAGTTGCGTGGCAGATTGGTCCTAAACGCGCCATAGAACTATGCGTTATAATTTTCGTAATAGCGACCATCTTAGCTTCTCCTGCAGCCGTACTGGTGGGGGAACATACAAGCAACGTAACATATGACAATAGGATAGTGACTGTAAAGATATGCGAGAAAGCCGACTATTACAAAAACACCATCTGGCCATCTATCTTCGTCTCCGTCGTCTTCTTTCTGCCCACAACAGCATTCATGTTTACCACAGGTGTGTTGTATGTCCTCATTATGAAGGAAATCTTCTGTGGAGCTTTAGCCAAGAAGAACTTATCTAGCAGTCCTAGAGGTATGGCGATGGAACCAAGCTCTGCAGACAAGAGTAAAATTCAAAAGGATGCATCAAGCCAGGATATGACAGTTGAGACAGACAACAACACCAACGAGAGTGATGAAGAGATAAAAGTTATACAGACAAAATCGAAACGTCCACAACGTAAAATTGCGCTCTCCGCAAAAAATGCCAGACTGACATCGTCAAAACTCCGACTAAGAAGAAAAACTCTGATAATGTTTGTTTTGACAGTCGTTTTTGCAGTCACAACATTTTTATACTTTGCTATATTAAGGAAAGTTGCAGCCAAAGGAAATTCATATGTACTAGATGTTAAGGAAGCTGCACCAGTTTTGTTTTTCTTCTGGAGACTGTATTTCATCAACCACGTCATCAATCCATTTGTGTACGGTTTCATGGACAGCAGGTTTAGAGAGGCCTTAAAGCAGCTTGTAACCAAGAAAAAAGCGTGGACCCCAAAATAGAATATACACATTTTGACGGCTCACTGGTAAACTGTTGTATCTTGTTATTTATTTATTTATAGTTACAACAGTTTTGTGTTCACTGATCAATTTGCACTGAACAATTTCAGTTCTGTTAAAAGAACCTTCCAAATAACAGAAAAATTACACTACAAAACCATTTCCAGGTGGTTTTCAGGTCATATAATAATGCCAATTAAAAGTATAGGTTTATTAGTGGGTTCTTAAATACACATGACCGAATATACATAAAATGAATTATGAGTTGGTAACAGTTTTTGGATTTGGCCTTAGCTGGTTAGATGGAACTACATACTTTTGGCCAAAATAGACAAACCGTTAACAAAATAAGAACGAAACAAAAATGTGTTTTTATTTTTCCACTGCGGAAACAAGACAAGGTTTGAGATGTTGCGATGTACGGTTTCCCACAAAACTGCACGTTACGGTACTCTGCTCTTTGAATGTCATTGTAAAATTAGATGTGCGAGATTGATTGAATTGGATTTTATAGTCGCACCAACAGCAAAGGTCATATGGCGACTTTCCAGCTTCCATTGGTGGAGGAAGACCCCAGGTGCCCCTCCGGGCAATTTTCGTGCACGATCGGGCACATGGGTAGAACCACCGACGTTCCGCAAGCCAGCTGGATAGCTTCAAGAGTACAAGTAACATTTGCTGGTATAAAATCAACATTAAAACAGACATGGTAGTGTTTATTTTACACATGATCATAAATTCGTGTTATAATTTGAAGGGGAAATAATTAGGTTTCACTACCGGTTTTTGGATATTGTAAATCGCGGCGCTTTTGATTAATAAAATGCAGTGCTTTTAGAAATCATCAATAATAATTATATGGCAGAGAATCATGTTGATAGAAAAGGTCTCGTACACTAATTTGAAAAAACTGTATGTCAACATAAAATATTTATAACAAAATAAAACATTAATTATATGGCAGAGAATCATGTTGATAGAAAAGGTCTCGTACATTAATTTAAAAAAACTGTATGTCAACATAAAATATTTATAACAAAATAAAACATTAATTTAATAATATCTGATATTTTTTAATCTTTTATTACAATAATTTACATATTCTAGTTGTGATCATTTATAACAAAACTCATTAACAATACTTTATAATTAAATAGATAACTTGGACTTGTAATGATCAGTAATGTTGTTTATAATATTCAATAAACACAGAGTAATGGCATGTAATTGTTCATAAATTATGCACCAGAGTGGTAAAATAAAATAATATTTTGTTGGGCCCCTAACGTTTGGGCTGGGCCCCTAAACATTCTAAGTCCCAGCTGGCTCCTAGCTAAATAGAGTTAGTCTGTGCCCCTGTGTGACTATTTATAGGTTGCTCTAAAATGGATATGGGAGCCGCCATTTTGAAAACTATGACATCATAGTTCCATATGACCATATATGGAATATTGATAAATATCATTTAAAGCAAAGCAAATCACTGCAAATGAATGTAAACTCCTCAACTGGTCATATAAAACATTACTGCCATTAGTTATACATATTCTTCATACAGTGTTTTTAATTGTTACCCCTATAAATGAGTTAATTTTCATAATTATTAATATTCCAACTGTGATGTCATAGCTCTAAAAATGGCAGCTTTAACTTTATATAATTATTTTGTTTGTTTTGCCTTTAATCTTGTAATAGATACAATAGCGCAATAATATTTATTCTATTCTATTCTATTCATATCAGTTTCAACAGAAACTTCAAATGATTATATCTTCTTTGTTTATCATCCGATTTTGATAATTCTTTCACCCTTTTCCAAGTTATTCAGAACTCTTAATAATGAAGATTGTTTGGCTGTGTCGCTATATTCCCTTTAAGCTATATTTTAGACTTTAAAACCTACATATACTGCTTAAACCTATATAATAATCAATAACATATACTAGTTCCAAAATACTTATTTTAATGTATTATGTAGTAATGAATGATATATATATATGTTATTTTTCACCATCACATAAAGTGATTCTCTATGTTGTCATTAGGTTAATTGTGTATATTTGTCAATTGTAATTTCAAACTGCTTATTTCCAAATCTCTAAAAAAAAACACTAAAAACTTTGGCAAATGTTGATATTTTACATGGATATTTTTATTATACCCCCGCACACAAAGTTTGAGAGGCGGCATAAAGGAGTCACTGCGGCGGGTGGTCTGTTGGTCGGTCGATCGGTCTGTTGACTCTTGTGGAGCGAACTAAATGTACTTCTAAAGTTTTCCAGAACATGAAGTGTACATGTGTATGACACAATTTTAGTTTGTCTCTGTCAATTCTATGCAGAGTTATTGCCCTTGCACTTAGTCAAAACTGCAACTTTTACAGTTTTGAAGATACTATTGAAACTTTGTGTATGTGCAGTGCTCCAAGAATAGGATAGCCCGACGCCCGGGACTAGTCCAATCTGAATCCGGGCTGGTCTCTCTTTCAAAAATAGTTGCCCGCCGGGCTAGTCAAAAAATTCTCGGGACAATCAAACTTTGCAAACTAAAATTCATCCAGAAATTATCTTTAATCGAGTGTAATTTGAAGCCATAATGTCATTTGTTGAACAATAAAGATTTCTCTCCCTTCATTAAAGTTCATCAATTTGAAAGCGTGCATTTCATTGGTTGATTACACGATTTGAACCAATCGCATTACAGCTTTCATATTAACATTGAGTGGTCATATGAATTTGTCAAGCAGGACATGTAGAAGAAGTAAGATCACTCGAATATTAACTGTTTGAACGGTGATTTCAATTTTATGTTCTTATTTTTCAATGAATTGATGTATTTTCTATTTTTAGCAAGTCTGTAAAAACGCTTTACAACAAACGCTTTTTCACAAATGCAAGCTGCTAAATAACTCCGGGAACGCGCACCTGTTTTTGGATGGTTTAATTTGCGGGACCCGGTACGGGCTTTTATGTGATTTGCGGCGCGATCCTAAAAAATGTAAAAGAAAATGGTATTGTTTTTGTTATATGATGCAATGGATAATAAAAGGAAAATAAAGCAAAACAGAACCTTATTGTTTGATTCTAATCACAGGTGTATTATTAATTAATTATAAATAAAACAAAGTAAAAAAGCAAAGTAATGTATTCAATATCGACAAAAACTATGTATCGGCAACTATTCATTGGTACTAACATTTTTGGGGCAACTAAAAAATAAATCAGGGCAAGTGACTTTTCAGTCAGGGCAAGTAGACATTTGAAATCTACTTGCCCTGGGCTAGTTCAAAATTTTAATTTTCTTGGAGCACTGATGTGATAAATGTGCATGACACAATAATTTTGGTGCAGCTCAGTCAATGCCATGCAGAGTTATTGCCCTTGATCTGCACTTATTCAAAATTGCTATATATGCAGCATATGCAATCTTGTGGAGAGAACTACTTCTAGAGTTTTCCAGATATTCAATTGAAACTTTGTATATATGATCAACATGAAGTGTAAATTTTGGTTTGGCTTGGTCGATTCCATGCACAGTTATTGCCATTGCACTTAGTCAAAATTGCTATATATAGAGAGAGAACTACTTCAACAGTTTTACAGTTTTGAAGATACTGAATTGAAACTTTGTAACAAACATGAGGCCAAAAATAAAATTATGTTTGTTTCCTCTTCCCGACCGACCCACCGAAAATATATATTTATTTTTTTATTTTTTTTTGTCTTAAATGTGTCTTATAGGTAGCATGTATTCCAGTTTTAATCTCAAATAAAAGAAATGAAATAAAAAAAATATTTTACCTACCTACCTACCCAATCCTTTTTTGCATGGGTCGGGAAGGGGAAACAAACAATTTTATTTTTGGCCTGAAGTGTACATAATTATGTATAATTATAACATGTCAGGCTTATCCTCCAATTACATCGAGATAAAATATGGAGAACAGGCCTAGAACCTTCTAAGCTGCATAAAATATTGCTTTTGCTTGATAGTGAAAAAAATGCCCAATTTAAGGCAAAACAATCTGAATTTTCCCAACTGACTGGGTACCTGTACCATTCCCAAAAAGGTGAACAAACTTGCTGAAATAGCAAATGGCAATGGCAAATTGCAAATAGCAATTGATAAATAGCAATTGGCATATGGCAAATAGCATGTCGTAACTGGCATTCCATACTAGCAGAGCTGTTAAATCAGTAAAATACAGGTTCTACATGAATTCCACTAAAGGCCAACTACATTGCATTCAGCTCATTCAGGTACAACCTTCATATTAATACCCCTACCTGTTCTAGAAGAAAACCGACCTTAGATATTAGACCAGACAACCTCAAAATGTTCTTAAGAATATTTTAAGAAAGCACACATGTAAATCAGCAGTTAAAATCACTTGCTTTTCTTCAAAGTAATTTTCCATCATGTACTTTTCCAAAAGTAAGTTTCCCATAATGTAAATCTGTAACAAGGTTCAATGTTTTTAAACAAAGTTTTCAGCAAAAATAACATCCCAACCCCATTCTACATGTCAAGACAATATCTGACATTGCCTGCTTCTCAGAAGAAATATAAAGTGTTGTAGTATGGTCTGTGAAATTGCCATTGATGAATGCATAGGATTAAAAACTTTAATTCAGGATAAACGAAGTAGTGGCGCATTATCATACTCTAACGTCTGAAAATGGTAGTTCAGAAATGGAAGTTAGAGTATGGATAGGGTCACTAAGTACACCATAATACAAAACAGAGTCTGTCTAAGCTTGTTTGTTATTTAAAAACCTCAATGGGCTAAGCCCATCTCGGTGTTTAAAAAAACATTCTCGCTGAGACCAGACTCTTATGTATTACTTAACCTCTCGCATAGACATGCCACCTGTTAATGTATGTACAACAACATTTGCATGTATATGTATGTAGTCTTACCTCTAACAGGTCCCCTGCCTTTTGTAGTAGCTCTGTCAGCTGGGGCTTCAACTCATAACAACTGCAAATATAACGTCAGTTAACTAATAAGTCTACACAAGTTCATGTCTTGCTCAAGGTATAACATCAGTAACATCAAGGTAAACAGTTTTGCTTTATATACAGAAGTGCAATGTTTACAAAGAAATTCAAATCAATGAAAGTAAGTGTACACCTCACATCCACTAGTCCTTTGACATCCAGCAAAATATGTATTCTTAAGTTAAGGTTTATGGTCCCACTGCCCACTGGGGCTCACTAGGGTTTTGACTGTGTGTGCCTGGTTTGTGGTACATTTTATTATATATTGGGGACCCACCCCAATGACCATCATGCTGGAAATACTTTGTGATCCACCTCACAAACTCTGGATCACTAAGACTTCAAGTAATCCATTACACTCCGGCACCACCCATAATATAGATTGTAATGTTCAGCATATTTGTTTAAAAGGCATTTACAAAAACAGCATATTTGTGTTAAAGACATAAGACACAAGATATATTTTTAACCCTTAAAACTAATTCATTTGAGCCTTATTTGCACTGAAGCCCTATTTGTATTGTTTTATTAATATTTTAACATTTGGAACATTTGTAATTTGAAGATAAAAGCATAGTCACCTGGAATTAATATTTGGTGAATAACATGACTTTCATTATCTCCCATAACATGACTTTCATTAACTCCCATTCTTCTGCAGATACAGTACTTCTCATTGATTAAGATTGTGCAAAGCACTTACCGATTGAGACTCTATCATATGGCAATGTGTATCACAAATGTTTTAATAAATAGGAAGTAAAGTCCAATTATTTAAAATATTTACATTTGGAGCAATGGAATTTCTAGTTGTGAGATATGCGCGACTATATGAATATATATAAAATATAACAGATGTGTCCCCCCCCTCCAGGACAATGATAAAATTGTTAGTTAGAAAGCATGTTTAATTTAAGTGACATGAACAATTATCTCATTCTTCATTGCTTGTGGATCAAATGAGACAACAAAATGCCATACATTACTATGTTACATATATTTACCTTCTGAAGTTAGCTTTTATTTTCAACTCCCTATCCTTAAGCTTTGCATTGCCAGCATTCTTAGTGCTCTCTTTCACAATTTTGTCAACCTGAAAATAACAAGTCAATTAAACAAATATTTATAAAGGTTAATATAATGGTGACTGAGGTAAGTTATCTATAACCCAAGTTACCGCTTCTGTTCATGTATATTAGTCAAGTAGGTTTACCGGGTAATAAAACATCCACACACAAAATGCAACACTGTTTTCTGAGATGTACAAACCATACTCCACTCAATGGAACAGAATATCAGTTTGCATAAGTTCATACATATACAATACACAGGGGACGAAATATATTTTACTGTATACTCGTCCTGTAGAACGAGTGGCATTGACATGTTACTCGTCCTTATAGGATGTTTACTCGTCCTGCTCTGACTGTAAAAGTTCATAAGTCAAAGTAGTCAGATACCATCATTTAACACTATTATATATAAAAATAAAACAAAGGGAAACATCATAATGTGTTGTTTTTTTCTTTATATAAATCAATGAAAATTATGAAACTTTGACCAGTATTATAGATGACTATATTCATATTCTATAGTTTACAACAGTATGATCATGGTCATTACAGTTACTTTGGCATGGTATATATTTTCCCCTTTTCCTGTGAAAAATTCCCCTTTTAAAATAGTAAAAAAATATTAGAAAGGAAACAGCTACTTTTTGCAATTCCCACTCATGAAGGTCCTGGTCCCAGTGCCCTTAAAGATTTCCCGTGAAAGTGTTATTTCAAACATCAATCACCGTAACATTCGCGCTCCGTGAAATTAGAATGGGAGCCGCATTTTAGAATGTCCCAAAACAGAAATGCGTCAATTCACCAATATCCAGTTGACTTAAATTGCATTTTATCGCTGAATAACAGAGTTTTTACTGCATTTAATCGCTTAATAAACTATGTAAGAACTATTTTATTTGTTGTTTTTTCTACTGAAATGTTACTCGTCCTCTCGGACGACCGATTCATGGGTTTCATTTGTCCGGATTCGAATTTCACTCGTCAATATGAGCGGACGAGCGGAATTTTCGTTCCCTGATACATACATGCCAACTTTTCCAGCATCACTCAGGGAGAGTGGACTTCCAAATCACGGAGATTTACAAATCGCCATGAAACCATCGCAATTTTTCAAATATTGAATAGAAATGTTGACATGACAACTGTTATTTTATGTCTATTTTTATTTTTTATTTCATTATATATATATAATGAAATATTTTGAGAGCCGCGTTTTAAACCTTTCCTCTGAAACCCGGAAACGTAATAACCGGTGTTGAGGTACACAATTTCTTCACAAACGATGTGAGATTGGCAAATTAAATGGGGGGGGGGGGGAAACAAGTGTTTGTTATCATTAAAGCGGTAACGGGTATTGCAATTATGAAAGACTAGTTTAGTTGCAATATTGTGGGAGATATAACATTGTTACTAGACGGTTTTACCGAATGCACTGATCAATAAGCGCTGATTTCGGCAAAATCCTTCTCAGTTTACCGGGCCATATTTCCATAAATCTTGTGTGCCGCGAGAAGCCAGATGCAATTTCATTGGTTGATTGCATGATCGTAACCCGGCCTTGATCAATTTGACATACAACAGCTGTTTGACACGGGCTAATCACATGCCGTGTATTGCAAATTACAGGCAATTAACCATCCTCGGCAAATAACCGATTTCTGGGAGGTTTTGAATGGCTTCCGTGTGATCGGTAGATCAAAGGCAAATCCGATATTCTACCGGAGAATGCGGGAGATTTGGCATGTATGACAATACACCTTTCAATAGCTTAAGTTTTCATTACAAAAAAAAAGGTTGTAGTTAAATAACTGTTAATTGCATCTCTGTTTCTACATGTATATCTATTTAACGCAAAAAACATTTATCCAAGTTGATTTAAATAAACTTGGGTACATTTTTCCGACTTGGGATATTTATAAAACTAAAATGAACTTCTTTTGGTAGGACTGAATTGTGAGTTTACGTCATTTTAGGCCATATATGACGGTCAAATTTTTTTTTGTGGTAGAAGCAGACAGACCCATTTTCCTAGGTAGAACCAGTACTGCATACCTCCCGCCATCCGTAAGAATGTACCAGTAGCCATAAGTGTATGAAGTTTGAAAGCTGTAGTGTGGTGATATTGGGTACCCGGTGGCCCGGTTAGCTCAGTTGGTAGTGCTATCGCCCTGTAAGCGAGGTTCGAGTCCCATACTGGCCACACTTTTCCCCTTGGTTTACTTCGGTGAAAGCGGGATAGAGGCACCACGGGTCTTAAAAAGTAAAGGGGGGAGGATTGTGATGATATTGGGTACTCGGTGGCCCCATTAGCTCAGTCGGTAGAGCACTCTCGCCCTGTAAGCTAGTGGTCCCGGGTTCGAGTCCCGTACCGGCCGCACCTTTCCCCCTTGGTTTACTTCAGAATGGATTTTTGTATCTGGTAATGCATTTAATCGCAAACTTAAACGTAAAAATTTACTGTGAATTAACTTAGTGCAAAAAAGTATGTGAAGGTCATTCATACTGATTGGTGAAAACATACCAGCACTACTGTCATGTAGATATAAAATCAGTTACATGTATCTCAAAGCAAAAATACTTGTTTTTTCTTATGGATGAATACGAGCTACATGTGGACAAGCGTAAGTAACACTATGTGTCTGCTCCAAATTCATGGCAAGGAATAATACACAAAATAAATAATGAAGAGTAAGCGCTAGGATTTTAAACCCTTTAGCCAAATCTGGCTAAAGCGCTAAAAATTTCTTTAGCCAGACTTTTGCCGAGATATTTTGGAACTTTAATTGATAGCGGTAAAACCTCGCGTTTACGTACACATGAAAAGTAAGTTAAAAGAGTATGTTTTAATATTAACCTATAGGGTATTAATATTTCCATATCAAATGCATGCTGCATTCTGCTTATTTAGTGCTTATAATTAAAAGTTGAGGTGCACAATATTCAAAACTTTTTAAAAATTGTATTTATTTAAGGTAAGTTAATGCATATTGGAGTATGTGACTCATTCTCTGACTGTTTCCTGTTAACAGGGGTTCCAAAGAAGCTAGAAAGATCGTTTTTCATTGTGAGACAAAATTTGCTTAATGCTACATACACCACGACTATCATGCATAGAATCTGTAATAAAAGCCACTTCATTCTAAAACTGTACAACTATTTTAAGTAATCGCACCTTTTGTATTGACTATTGTTTTATGTTGATCGAACAATCAAACATAAAATTGTCACAAATTTACAGACAGCCGATCAAACACGTTCACACGTGCCATTGTTCCAGTTTACGCTACTGCATGTACAACTAATTAGTGGGCACTCCACATTTACCAGTGATCGTAAAGTTCAAAAAGATCGTCGGCCTTTAAACAGAGCATCTCTGGCTGATTAATTCTTAAACAAACAGTGTCACACTTCATGCACTTTCTGTTTTCATCGGCCATTTTGGCCGTAAGGGAGCGCCACGTTATTTGATGTTTCACCCGACTCGATAATGCAGTTAAATAGATGGTTAATATTGAGCTCGGGGACACAAACTAGTTGATTGGCAGCGAGAGGCGGACATCTATCTCACAAGCAACAAATTGACAGCGGTTTTCAATAAACACTGTCCAAATCTGATTGTCGCTAATTAGCTAACAACACCCAGCCTGATATTGGCTTATAAACTGTCAAAGACGTCGTATATTAGAATTCGAGATTTTCCGAGACATTTTAGACAAAATCGGTCGGAAATTTGGATTCGCCAGACCGCCCATGACTGGCAATTTGCTATGTATTTTTTATGATTTTCATTCGCCAGTTCGGGTTTATTTTTGCCTATGGCGATTTGGCGAATGGTTAACACGAGCCTAGCTTTTAACTTTAAAGTCTGAGCTGCCTTTGGGCTCTGACTTGATTGTTTTTGGTGTGTACACATTATGTATTGGTAGCAAAAAGTTTGTCAAACAAAAGTATTGGCGAAATAATTCACTTTTTATCATAATGTAAGAATACATCGATGATGCAAAGAGTAGGTTTCGCGATCGAGATCAAGAACAGACACGTCAACAAAAGCAAAATAACTTGTTTTCCAATTACCTGCTTCCTTAAAAGATCTGCATCTTTCGTCAGCTTTTCGAGTGGTGTTGGTTCTTTCCCCATATTGGCGAAAGATTGTGTTTTATTCCTTAAATCCTAAATAAACGCAAATAGGCAACTTCAAAATCAAGTTTTTATATCTCTGGCCGCCATTTGCAAACAAATTCGATATTCTTAATGTGCAGAGTTACATTTATAATATTATATTTATCAAAATTACATTTGAAAGTTAAACAGAAAAAAGCTTATGATAGCTCATAGAAATATATTCACATTGAATTTTCATTTCTTTGTTATGTTTGGGGTTACTTTTATTGGAAAAAAAAAAAATAAAAATAAAAAAATAACTCGGCATCACGTTTTCTCTTTATTCGGACGCCTTGGCTTTTATCGTCATTTATACACATGTGGATTTTAAAAATTGCAAATATATTACAAATTTCATTTGGTTTCATAATAATTACACAATGTCAGTACTGTTATGATCGA
The DNA here is from genome assembly GCA_037043455.1 of Cyrtodaria siliqua. Lineage (NCBI taxonomy): Eukaryota > Metazoa > Mollusca > Bivalvia > Adapedonta > Hiatellidae > Cyrtodaria > Cyrtodaria siliqua. Next base: position 46,819 of record JAWPHD010013072.1, read on the forward strand.
CAAGTTATATAGTTAAACACAAAACAATGGAACGAATAAAAGAAATACGAACGCGTGTTGAGCTGAAAGAACATGGATTAGAAAATGTAAACAAACTTGAATCATGAATGTCAGAAAATATTGATTACTATAATCTCTAACACAGACCAACGACCTACTAACAAACAGATTGGAAATGCCCTATCTAAACCAATGAAGAAGCCGACATATCACGTGGCACCTTAACTTTTCCTTCTAACTCCTCTCTCCAAAATTCATTGATTTTGATGAGATTACATTTAAAAGATTCATAGTGAATACCGTATTTACTTTATAAGTTTGGATGGGATAAAATTATCTTTTTGATTGTCTGAAAATATAACCTTGCCAGTGTCCGAATTTTTTGACATGCAAGAAAGGTAAATTAACATTCCACGGGGCTTATTGCAGTATGGCATTCAGGCAATTTAATTACATGTATGATGTACGAGGCAATCTCACCTTTTTGATTACCGTAGTTATGGAAATCGATAATGATATCCGCTAATCTATATTTCTATAATCCTTTTGAAGTTCCGACAAGTAAGCGGTACACTGTTCATGTTTTTGTCTACCAGTTTGATACACCATAGCGAGATTCCTGGTTATATCCCGGTTATTTCCCCCTAAAACAGTTTCCTCCCACTAGTCGTTTCACCCAAAGTATGTTTCACTCCCTTTTGTGAAATTGTATATGAAAGTGTGTTTAAAGAAATTAAATGCTTCTATTTATATATATTTCGTCAATAAATGTTCGTTTTACTGAAATACTTATTTGTCATGTTTGTTCATGCAAACTTCAGATGTTTGCGTATTTTTTATTGTGTAATTAACTTTAATATTTTATCTTATACGCGCATTTTTATATTTATTTAATGGCTTAAGAACGTTAATTATTGGTGGGGTGGGGCTTTTTAATTATTGGGAGGGGAGTGGGACACACTTTTTGAAAGCCAAAAAGACACTTAAATTGGTGAACAAAAAACACTTAAATTGATGAACACAGCAATCTTTCCTCTTAAACCATTCTCACTTAGCAGAGCATGTAAACGGTACCCCTTGCCGATATGTCTGGGACAGTTGTAACTCTGAGCTGTAAGAATGCTTATAAACTTATTACGTCCCGTCACGTTAGCCAACATATTTAAAAGTCAAGCGAGATATATAAATAAGTTGTTTCCAGTTGGTACCAGCGAGGAGGTGTGACTAGGACTTGGAATTAATATTTTATTCCTACTTCCCATTTACAAACTTTTTTTTTTTTTAAATATTTGTTACATTTGATAAATGCGAGGGAATTAGTTTTCGCTAAGCACGCGACAGAAGTTTTCGGGACGTACTTACAGGCGTACATACGGACGAACAAGAGCGAATCTATATGGGCCCCCTCCAACCCCGAGTGGGGACATTGAACAAGTTATATATCGCCGTTTGGTCCTGTTGGGCCCTAATCCCTTAGTGAATGTAGATATATTAGTTATTACAAGGAATTTATGGGATTGTGACAACCGGTTAGCAATACTGTCAAGCTTGTTAATTTTTTTCCTCTGTATTAATTATGCTATATACTGTTCGAAATTGTTTGTTTAAAATAGTAGTGGTAAGTGCTCTTTTGTAGCTTTACTCCATGATAGTATAATACATGCTCTTCTCAATGTAATGTAACTGCCTCATTGTAATAGGCAATGAACATAGTATGATGTTTATGCTGAATAAAATAATGGGATTGTTAGAAGTAAACTATGCTCTAAATCTAGGTTATAGAGGAGTGAATACAGATACTTATGCCATACATGTATCATTATATAATTCCATCGATACTTAAAACTGCTATACCCTTGTTGCTCTTGACACAGCCTAGTCATTATTATGAAGTGTCAAGTCATTATTTCACTGGAAAGTATAAAATAAAACAGTGTGACGTTAATCGCTTCAAACTTTTCTTTTCTTTTTTTATATCGTCACATGTTTTTATAATATTACTGCTTAAATATAATTGTATTCCTAAAACTAATGATTTTAGGACAATGGACAACTCGCTTTCAGACGACTCGGATAGTTTTGTAGTATAAATTGTAATTCAGTCCCTTTAAGAAATTTAAAATGCGAAGCTTTAATTATGTCAAACAAAACACTTACTTGACAGAACAGACAATCGGCAGGTGCTTGGGAATCGGCATTATTTACAATAAAACTTGATAACTTCAAAATACAGTATCTCTGTAACTACCATAAAAACCTACATTTAAAAACAGTTTCGCCTGGTTTAAACATTGTTTCAACTTGTGTGTATACACTTGTCACCGATTTTTATCAGTTAAAAAAACTAAGCGGTGACATTTAAACTAAAAAATATCCTATGAAAACCATTGGTCTGGACCTCCATATAAAAGTATTATACTTAAACTTATTTTATGTCGAGTAAGGAAATAATAGCGTTATTTCATAGTTTTATTTTCACTGCCGTAACTACATTTTTTTTCAATGTAAAAAACAACTTTCTTTAGAAGAAAACTTCAATTTGTATTTTTAACTTGGAAATGTTCTAACTACGAAAGTGAACTATAGTTTTTGAAAATCGGTCATGTCTTTTAGGAATTGTTATCATTTACAGTACTTTAGAGATATCAGTTTTCCGGGTTAGTATTTTCACTTGTCACCGATTTTTATCAGTTAAAAAAACTAAGCGGTGACATTTAAACTAAAAAATATCCTATGAAAACCATTGGTCTGGACCTCCATATAAAAGTATTATACTTAAACTTATTTTATGTCGAGTAAGGAAATAATAGCGTTATTTCATAGTTTTATTTTCACTGCCGTAACTACATTTTTTTTCAATGTAAAAAACAAATTTCTTTAGAAGAGAACTTCAATTTGTATTTTTAACTTGGAAATGTTCTAACTACGAAAGTGAACTATAGTTTTTGAAAATCGGTCATGTCTTTTAGGAATTGTTATCATTTACAGTACTTTAGAGATATCAGTTTTCCGGGTTAGTATTTTCAAAAACATATTTTTTCTGAAAGTCAGTATTTATGGAAGTCATATAATCAGCATAAACATAACTTGACTAAGAAAATGAGTCGTTGTTGATTAAAATCAGTTTTTTTTTTTTTTAATGAACATCTTATCATGTTTATGAAAACAGTGTATCTTTCTAATGACACAATTTCTGTTTTGATTTTTTTGAAAATTTTAAAAACGTGGCCTGCCTACTGTTAATATTGATACAGACTTTAGCGCAGCCAGCCATTTATGATTTTAAACAGAAGTTACCTCATAATGTGGATCAAATAGCAACTAACTAAAATGAAAGCAAGCTTTTCATGGGATAACTTGCGATCCATGCTTGCATCCGCATAATGACATAGAGTATGTTATAAATAGAGTTATATAGGGAAATCTTTAAACATTTTCTCATTTCTGATGCGGCTTATGTGCTGGAAAGATACTCAAACAATACTAACAACCATTCAACCATGATGTGTCTTTTTGGTGACTGTGTCGAATATATGTTCTATATTGGCATGACAATAGAAAACACGAAATAGTAACAGTCATTTATATAGTATATAAACTAAATAGACAACCCCTGTTGATTGCAGGTCCTCAGTACAGACTTCCCTGGGACTTACGAAGGGTATGATGATTCATGGAGCCAAGAAAAGTTTGAAAAGGTAAAGAATTATTGTTTGAATTTATTATTGCACACTTCACGAGTCAATACATTTTGTAAGACTAGTAGTCTATATAATGTATGTTTGGGTTTTAACCCGGCTTTTAACAATCTTTCATATCGCGACAGTGTCTACTTTTAGCAGTGTGCTCAGTGTTCAACTTTATAGTGCTGCCTCACTGAAAAAATCATGCTGTAGACAGGTGACATGATATCCCACCCAGTCACATAATACTGACCACAGACCAACCAGTCCTAAGTATGCCCTTTATTATGCTGAACGTCAAGCACGGGAGCTACATACTAAAAACATTTTTATGAACTCTTTGGAGGGCTGGCATGGCGCAGGCGGTAGCGCGGCGGATTTGTAACCGGAGACCCCGGGTTCAATCCTCCGTGGTGCCACTGAGTTTCGTCGGTGTGTTCTTGGGCAAGACATCGTCCATCGGATGGGGACGTAAACTGGGCGGTCCCGTGTATCGATCTATCCTCCGAGCGCGTTAAAGACCATAGGAATCTATTTGATAATAAGAGTAGGGCACGGTTCCCAGATTCCTAAGTATTCTTCCACTCTCTCTGGGGCGGCTGTAAATAACCTATACTGTATTGAGCCGTTAAACAGCATTCAATTTAATTCCTACAGGTGATTGAACCCACGACCTTCCACATGCGAGGCGGATGCTCTACCACTAAGCCACGCCGCAGTTGTGGAGAATTGTATTATAAGGATGTAGTTGTTAGGTAAAATAAATCGTCTCATTTTTCCTGAAAAAAATGTGTCTGATGGCAAAGTACAAGTTATTGAAGTGTATTTTTTGTTACAGAATTTCCGTATAGAAATTGGTCGCATGACAGCAGATGAATTGGAGTTTGACATGATTGGTATAGATGCGTCCATTGCTAATTCATTTAGACGAATTCTCCTTTCAGAGGTAAATTTTCGTGAATCTATATCTTTAAGTATATTATCACTCAATGGGCCCTGAAAAACATCATTGTCTTATTTGTTGTTATTGTATGTATGCATAAGTTGTATACGGGTATGTAAATACAATTAATAAAAAATGTGTAAACCAAAATATGTGTAAACCAAATTGAATTTTGACTTAACCACAAGTCGGGTGCTATGAAAAATGATCAATGGCCTATAGGACCATGTTTCTTGGCAGCCCAGTTGTGAAAGCGCTGGCATGGTAAGCCAGTCATTGTTGAGAAATAAAAATAACCCATGTGTGTGTATGTGCGCAGTCAAGTGTTGCATAGTGATCGTGATGTTCCAAGAAATTCATGGAAAAGTTTCAAAATTGGAGAGGGTCTGCAATTGCCAATAGAACCATGTGTCTCAATAGCTCAGTGGTTACAGTGTATGTAGGTAAACCAGACACCTTGGGTTGGAGTCCCGTTTGAGGGACAATTTTTTCTCCACATGGTGCCCCACATTGGTCATCAAATGTCACAGGGCCAGATTTATAAATGTGCAACCAGACCAAAACTAAACCCAGGACCCTCCTTCCGTTCTGATGCTATCACGACTGTACTAACCATCCAGACATTGCTACATCACACTCGATCTATGAACCGTAACAAAATCCCCTCTAAAAATTGATGCATTCGAATCTGCACTCTTGTTTATCCCTGTGACACTAAAGTACTATCTCAACGCCCTTTGTTAATTCCTTAAACTGTAACATCAGACTGAAAACCAACCAATACAGTCCTAAATTATAAAACTCAATTACTGACACAACTGAGGTGAAGACCAGTGGAGTTTTGTCATTAAACATTGTTTTTACACTTGTAGGTACCAACAATGGCCATAGAGAAGGTTCACATCTACAACAACACGTCCATCATACAAGATGAAGTGTTGGCCCACAGACTCGGCCTCATACCCATCAAGGCTGATCCGAGACTCTTTGAATATAAAGCAGATCGTACGTATATTTACACAAATATTATTTAAAGCAGATTTTCTCCTGTTGGAAATTAAATTGTAACACTTCTTCCATTAGGGAGGGCATATACATGTAGTAATCGCACCATCAGTTGTTCGTTTGTTTGTTCATTTGTCCGAAACACAGCATAACTTCGGAAGTATTGAATGGAATTTCGCCAAACTTCACACAAATGTTAATCTTAATGAGAAGGAGTGTCACACACAAAAATCAGGTCTGTACCTCTAAGGTCAAGGTCAAACTTGGAGGTCAAAGGTCAGGTTAACTTCAGGGGCATTTGTTATAACCATCACAGCTAACATGGTTCAGTTGGCAATGAGTTATTACACTTGTGCATAACAGCTGTGAAGGTTATAACTTATTACAAGGTTGTAGGCAAATGTTTTATTGTAGCATACTGTGTGTGTGTGTGTAGTTCTAAGGTTTCTAGTCCCTCCGCCAACATACTCAATGAGGCTCACGGCTCACCGAGATGGGTACAATAGAGTCAGGACTGATCTGTGTGGAATGTGTTGGTTGATCTGGTGCTGCTGTGCTGTGTAGTCGATTCCGTTGATCATGTGTAGATGGTGTGTCGCTTTCGCTCTGTGTAGTTGTCCCTGCGGCGGTGAAGTGTTGTCTGGTGTGGCTGGTGGTGGCTCCTACATCCGCTGGGTGGTGCTGTCCTACATCTGCTACTGGTATATGGTCGGGGGTCCTGGTTTTGGGGCCACACCCATCATAGTATGGCCCCTGCGCCGCACACACCGCTCGACGTCCTGTCCCCCTTCGGTCTTCTGTCGAATTTAGGCCTCGGCCTTCGCATTGATAACCGGGATTATGCTTGTGTCCCGTGTTGATCTAGCTCCGGCTCCGGCCCGCGGACTTCTGACTTCCAGGTTCTGTAGACATCAGATGATGTGTGCTGTGATGGGACGCAGGAGACATCTTCACTCTCGACCTAATGACAGTCAGTCTGCTAATCGCTCTCGGCCTCGGCATCGATACTCATGGTTACGGTACGCCACATTTTGACCTCAGCTCCGACTCCCAAGTTTTCACCAGACTGAATGTCATCAGTGCCCACTCAGCGACGTGCACGCGGTGAAGATAGCTGGTGGATTGTAGCATACTTAATAGGTTTGCCACATATGTATGCTGAGGGAGCATGTGACATTGCCCTCATGTTGTAATCCCATTACAAAATGTTGCAACGTAAACCTAAACCCAGAGTACTAGAATGAACACAATCTGATGTTTATTACAATATGTCTTTTTTATGTTGGTAGACCCCATAGGTGTTTATGATTGCTTTTATAACTGCTGTACATATTGTTAAATATTGCAGTGAACACTAAAGTTTTATATTAATTACTGATATAATGATAGCAGCGAACAAATTGAAAATAGTGTGAGCATCTGATTGTATGCACTCTTGTTTTTTAGCTCTTCTGATCAGAGATCAGCAGAGCTTATGCCGTGGTGCGGCGTCCGTCGTCCATCTGTCCGTCCGTCCGTCTGTCCGTCCGTAAACTTTTTTGTTGTAGCGACTACTCCTCTGAAACTACTGAATGGATTTTCATGAAACTTTACAGAAATGTTGCCCATGAAGTCTAGTTGATCCTAGCAAAAATTCATGTTGATGTGAAATCCAAGATGGCCACCAAATCTAAAAATAGATTTTTAAAAAACAAGTTTGTAGCGACTACTTCTTGAAAACTATAAGTGATCTTGATATGGGACTTTTTCTAAAATGATCAGCATGACATGATGTTGGTCCTTGTCGAAAATCGTTTTGATTCTACGTTAAACATGGCTGCCAGCGGCCATCTTTATTTACATAGAGTTATTTAGTAAAAACTTGTAGCGACTACTCCTCTGAAACTACTCGACAGATTTCCATAAAACTTAATAGGAATGTTGCTCTTGATGTCTAAATGATCCTAGCAAAATTTCAGGTCGGCCGGAAATTCAAGATGGCCGCCACGGCTAAAAATAAATTTTCAAAATACAAGTTTGTAGCGACTACTTCTTGGAAACTATAAGTGATATTGATATGCGTCTTTTCCTAAAATGATCAGTATGACATGATGTTGATCCTTGTCAAAAATTATTTTGATTTGACATTAAACATAGCCACCAGCGGCCATCTTTGTTTACATAGAGTTATATTATGAAAACTTGTAGCGACTACTCCTCTGAAACCACTTGACGGATTTTCATGAAACTTCACACGAATGTTGCTCTTGATGTCTAATTGATCCTAGCAAAACTTCAGGTCAGCCGGAAATTCAAGATGGCCGCCACGGCTAAAAATAGATTTTCAAAAAACTAAGTTTATGGCGACTACTTCTTGAAAATTATAAGTGATATTGGTATGGGACTTTTTCTAAAATGATCAGCATGTCATGATGTTGGTCCTTGTCGAAAATCGCTTTGATTCGATGTTAAACATGGCTGTCAGCGGCCATCTTTGTTTACATAGAATTATATAATGAAAACTTGTAACAACTACTTCTCTGTAACTACTCGTCGGATTTTCATGAAACTTTACAGGAATGTTGCTCTTGATGTCTAATTGATCCTAGCAAAATTTCAGGTTGGCCGGAAATACAAGATGGCCACCATGGCTGAAAATAGATTTTCAAAATTCAAGTTTGTAGCGACTACTTCTTGAAAACTATAAGTGATATTGTTATGGGACTTTTTCTAAAATGATCAGTAAGACATGATGTTGATCCTTGTCAAAAATTATTTTGATTTGACATTAAACATGGCCGCATCTTTGTTTACATAGAGTAATATAATGAAAACTTGTAGCGACTACTCCTATGAAACTGCTTGACGGATTTTCATGAAACTTCACAGGAATGTTGACCTAGCTATCAAAAATCTATCAGTAGAGCTTCAAGGTCATTGACCTCTTGTTTTGTTTGACTAGAATGCAAGAAAAATGCTTTCTTATACAGAAATATGATGAATTGATAGCGTTGTTGTTGCTTTTAGCGGAAGCCGAAGCAAATGAGGGGGACACCATCGAGTTTCAGTTGAAGGTGAAATGTACAAGGAACCCCCATGTGAAAGATGTCTCTGACCCTGATGAGTTATATAGGGACCATAAAGGTATACCTTTGTTCTTGTTTTTTGTTGTCAGCTGCTGTCCTCCTTGCGCTCATTTTGTAAACACGATAATACAGGTAAATGATTTCAGTTTTCACCAAACTTGAATTGAAGGGTTTGTTTCAATAAGATCTCAGGACGAAGAGTCATTGCCCTTGATAATGTAAAAATAAGGAAGCAAATTTGAGCAAGTGAACAAGCTAACTTGATTAAATTACTAGGAAGTTTTAAACTTACTTGTTGTATTGTTTCAGTTACTACAAAACATTTGAAGTGGATACCAGTAGGAAACCAAGCACAAATTGTAAGTTTTCACTGAAACAAACACACGATCATCAAAGCATGTATAGGACCTAGCTCTAAATGTATTTCATTAAAATTACACCGTTATCTTAAACCAAATAAAGGCATGTAATGAATTACGCATACAGTCAAACCTGGATTAAGAAACCAGGTGTGTTCTTGGGCAAGACACAGATTCCTATGTATCCTTCCCCGCTCTCTGGGGAGGCTCTAAGTAACCTACACTTTGTTAATGCACCATTAAACATCCTTCACAAAGGCATCTCTTTATACAGGTAATTTTAATTAAAATCGTTACAATTGGGAACTAAATATGTGGTCTGTTAGCAGAGGTGGTCTCTAAAAGCAAGTGATCTCTTAGCAGAGGTGGTCTTTAAAAGCAGATGATCTCTTAGCAGAGGTGCTCTCTAAAAGCAGGTGATCTCTTAGCAGATGTGATCTCTAAAAGCAGATGATCTCTTAGCAGAGATGGTCTCTAAAAGCAGGTGATCTCTTAGTAGAGTTGGTCTCTAAAAGCAGGTGATCTCTTAGCAGAGGTGGTCTCTAAAAGCAGGCGATCTCTTAGCAGATGTGATCTTTAAAAGGAGGCGATCTCTGAGCAGAGATGGTCTTTAAAAGCAGGTGATCTCTTAGCAGAGATGGTCTCTAAAAGCAGGTAATCTCTTAGCAGAGGTGATCTCTAAAAGGAGGTGATCTCTTAGCAGAGGTGGTCTCTAAAACCAGGTGATCTCTTAGCAGAGATGGTCTCTAAAAGGACACAATCTCTTAGCAGAAGTGATCTCTATAAGGAGGCGATCTCTTAGCAGATGTGGTCTCTAAAAGCAGGTAATCTCTTAGCAGAGGTGGTCTCTAAAAGCAGGTGATCTCTTAGCAGATGTGATCTCTAAAAGGAGGCGATCTCTTAGCAGAGGTGATCTCTAAAAGGAGGCGTTCTCTTAGCAGAGGTGGTCTCTAAAAGCAGGTAATCTCGTAGCAGATTACAATCTATTACCGATTACAATCTATTACCGATCAACTGAAATCGCAAAATGTGACGGTAAATGGCGTTACCTCCTTCAAGCTAAATGTTCCAACTCAAGACAGCAATGAAATAAAACACTCTAAAGACAGACAATTAGAGAAAGAAGATATAAAGAGAGGAGAACTAGAAATTAATCGGGATACTATTCAGCGGCGATTACAGTCCATATCGGAGAGTCAGAAAACCAATTATTCATCTGGGATAGTCGAAATAGAGCACAAAACGAGATCAAACGCCAACAGCTATGTCAATTCAACGCAAAAATCAACGTTAATAATCGGCAGTTCAATATTGAAAGGAATAAAACAACGTGGCTTGCATACAGATGTGCAAATAAGTACAAACCCGGGGGCAACTATATCCCTATATACATTTATCGAACAAAGGGACGAGTACATTCGTACAGAACATACATAAATCCTGTGAGATTATTAAACACCGCACTGATAACAACCATCAGGATTTCCAAACTGTAAGACAATATATACGTCCGAGATGGAGATATAGCCATAGAAATGTTGACTTTAGATGGAGGCAATAGGAAAACAAGAGCGAACCCTGCTATCACACAAACTGTACTAATAAGTACGATATTCTTTTAAATTTGTGTTCACACTGTAATACTGTAAAGTGTACTTGCTTTCAAACAAATGACTCTGTAAATGATACTCAAGCTTCCAAACATGTGAACGAAAATGAAAATTGTTCTCTAAACAGTAACTATGTTAATGACACTCAAACTTCCAAACCTTTGAAGGAAAATAGCTACACGAACGACACTTGTGGTTTAAATGTTACACATGTAAATCGTTATAATAGTGCTTGTACATATCTGAAACCTATTAGCACAAATTGTAAATTGGATGGTAGTGGAAGGATGGATATACATTGTAACACACATATTTCGGAATCATTTTTCAAATTAAAACAAAAGGGATTAAAAATAGCAAACCTAAATGTGCAACATATAATGCCTAAGCTTGACGAGTTAAAACTACTTCTTCGGCATCATGATTCTGTCAATATTTTAGGCTTGTGTGAGACATTCCTTTCCGAAAATGTATCGGATAATGAACTTCATGTTAATGGATATAAATCCGAAAGAAAAGATAGAACTCATAAACAGGGAGGTGGTATTTTAGTATATATTAGTGATAAGATTCCATCAGTACGTAGATTTGATCTTGAAAATGATTTAATAGAAAGTATTTGGCTAGAAATACGTTTTCCAAATAGCAAGCCATTTATTCTGTCTTTCATATATAGACCTCCTAATTCTTTACAATCTTGGATTGATACTTTTGAAGATCAGTATAGCGTTTCCTCAAAGGAAATCGAAGAAATATACATTCTAGGTGATATTAATATCAATTACTCTCCTACGGCTGGCTTTGACAATCAAAAATGGTCAGATTTTCTCATTAATCAAGGTTAATCAACATGCCTACCAGAGTGACAATTTCAAGTTCTAAAATAATTGATCATATCTATACTACACATCCTGAAAATGTAATCAAAATAAATGTACCATTCATATGCATGAGTGATCATTATCCAGTATGTTTTATTAGGAAAATTAAACGACAAAATCAAGATTCGCTAAACGGTCATACAACTATTAATTACAGATCATTTGGCAAATTTGATGAACAAGAATTTAAAAATGAGTTATATAATTCAGGAATAAATACTGCTGAAACACTCACTGATCCAAACACTTCACTTGCATATTTATACTCAGTGTTAAACTATGCTCTTTCTAAACATGCTCCTTTAAAACAGAGACAAATTAAACGCCCAAAACAGCCTGAATGGTACTCTGATAAAATTAAAGAGGCAAGAAAATTACGTGATAAGTTCAATAAAGCTAAAAAATGGAGGAATAAAACTAACCATCTGATTACTTTAGGTAAGAAAAAGTTTTTTGCAAATGCAATTAAAGATAAAAAAGACTCTAAATTTATTTGGTCGCATCTTAAATCAATATCTGCACAGACAAATCAAACTGTTATAAAATTACCACCAATTTTAAATATTAATAATGTTACAACTGAGGGGGAGAAAAATATAGCTGACGCTCTAAATGACCACTTTGTTAATATTGCTAATACAATAAACAAAACTCCAATATATGCAAATAACTACGCTGAATTAAAAAAACGTATTGATAATAAATTAAAACAGGCAATATTTAAAATAGATTACATCTCGATTTTCGAAGTAAGGCTAATAATTGATAAATTAGATATAAATAAAGCAAAAGGTATAGATGGTATTGGACCTCGTATTATAAAAGCAGCATCGGATTGTATCATTAATGCTATCACTTCAATCATTAATAAATGCATAGATCAAGGCATATTTCCTGATCAGCTAAAAAAGGCATGCGTGTTACCAATACACAAAAATGGACCAAAAGATGACCCGAACAATTATAGACCTATCTCATTATTACCAACAATTTCCAAAATATTTGAGAAGCATGTTGCTGCGCAACTGCACTCATTTTTTCAACAATTTAATATTTTGTACTCGGCTCAATCTGGATTTCGTAAAAATCATTCTTGCCAAACAGCACTTATTAACCTTGTTGATAGCTGGTTGAAACAAATTGATTCTGAAACTTTGTTGGCAGTGTTTTTCTTGACATGAGAAAGGCGTTTGATATGGTTGATCATGAGATACTATTATACAAACTGCATTTGTATCATTTTTCGACTTTAACAATACGTTGGTTTCAGTCATATCTGTCTAACAGGACACAAGTAGTCAGAGTTGGACAGTATCAATCTGAGGAGAGAATCATCAAATCAGGTGTCCCTCAGGGATCTAACCTAGGACCACTTTTGTTCTTGATTTATGTAAATGATCTACCTTTAGCTTCCAAAGAAGCTTCAGTTGACATGTATGCTGATGACTCCACGCTACATACATCAGGGCTGGATGTGTCATCCATTGAGAATAAATTACAAACTGACTTAAATAACATAAATAAATGGTGCACTATAAATAACATGGTTATAAATCCTACAAAAACAACATGTATGCTATTAGGTTCAAAATATAAAATAAACCATTCTCGAAAACTCACGCTTTCGATAGATAATTGCCTGATACAATCAGTGTCTTCTCAAAAACTTCTCGGAATAACAATAGATCAACATCTAAAGTGGGATGTTCAGATAAGCAAAGTCTGTAATCATATATCGAGTAAATTCACTCTTTTAAGACGAATATCTAAATATTTGACACTTGATATGAAAAAGCTATTCTATAATGCATATTTAGTTCCAATATTTGATTATGGATCTATCCTCTGGAGTAATTGTACTAAATTAAATTTTACAAAGGTTGTTACTTTACAAAAAAGCATCGCACGCTGGATTTTGATAAAACCTTTACATACACCTTCTGCAAATCTTTTCAATGAGTTAAATTGGATGTCATTTGAAACTAGATGTAAATTTCAAGTAGGTGTTTTAGTTTATAAAGCAATTCATAATCTTACACCAATATACATAAGTAAATTAATAACATTTTCTGAAAATAGCAGATATAATTTAAGATCATGCATTAAACATGACATTAAGCATCCTAGACCTAAATCCGAATATTTAAAACAATCTTTTACCTATGTTGCCATGCGGACTTGGATTCAATCCCAGAAAATATCCGGACTTCTGTTTCTATTTATGCTTTCAAACACAATTATAAATTATTTCTATTTCAAGATAACAGGTGTTCTGCTCAAATTAAGTTGTGTTAATAGTGAATACTTGTTTTGAATGCCAGCTTGAAACATATTATTAATGTTACGTGCATGTATTCACTTGCTATTGTTTATAAGTTGCTGTTGTTATCAGAAGGCCTCATGGAAGATAAGTGTTGTGCAATTGTTTGTATAATCTTAATGAGTTGTACCTTCATGAAATAAAGAATTTATTATTATTATTATTATTATTATTATTATAGAGGTAGTCTCTAAAAGCAGGTGATCTGTTAGCAGAGGTGGTCTCTAAAAGCAGGTGATCTCTTAGCAGATGTGATCTCTATAAGGAGGCGATCTCTTAACAGAGGTGGTCTCTAAAAGGAGGCGATCTCTTAGCAGAGGTGGTCTCTAAAAGCAGGTGATCTCTTAGCAGAGGTGGTCTCTAAAAGCAGGTAATCTCTTAGCAGAGGTGGTCTCTAAAAGCAGGTGATCTCTTAGCAGATGTGATCTCTAAAAGGAGGCGATCTCTTAGCAGAGGTGATCTCTAAAAGGAGGCGTTCTCTTAGCAGAGGTGGTCTCTAAAAGCAGGTAATCTCGTAGCAGAGGTGGTCTCTAAAAGCAGGTGATCTGTTAGCAGAGGTGGTCTCTAAAAGCAGGTGATCTCTTAGCAGATGTGATCTCTAAAAGGAGGCGATCTTTTAGCAGAGGTGATCTCAAAAAGGAGGCGATCTCTTAGCAGAGGTGGTCTCTAAAAGCAGGTAATCTGTTAGCAGAGGTGGTCTCTAAAAGCAGGTGATCTCTTAGCAGAGATGGTCTCTAAAGCAGGTGATCTCTTAGCAGAGGTGGTCTCTAAGAGCAGGTGATCTCTTAGCAGAGGTGGTCTCTAAAAGCAGGTGATCTCTTAGCAGAGATGGTCTCTAAAAGCAGGTGATCTCTTAGCAGAGATGGTCTCTAAAAGCAGGTGATCTCTTAGCAGAGGTGATCTCTAAAAGGAGTCGATCTCTTAGCAGAGGTGGTCTCTAAAAGCAGGTAATCTCTTAGCAGAGGTGGTCTCTAAAAGCAGGTGATCTGTTAGCAGAGGTGGTCTCTAAAAGCAGGTGATCTCTTAGCAGAGATGGTCTCTAAAAGCAGGTAATCTCTAAGCAGAGGTGGTCTCTAAAAGCAGGTGATCTCTTAGCAGAGGTGGTCTCTAAAAGCAGGTGATTTCTTAGCAGAGGTGGTCTTTAAAAGCAGGTGATCTCTTAGCAGCGATGGTCTCTAAAAGCAGGTAATCTCTAAGCAGAGGTGATCTCTAAAAGCAGGTGATCTCTTAGCAGATGTGATCTCTGAAAGGAGGCGATCTCTTAGCAGATGTGATCTCTAAAAGCAGGTGATCTGTTAGCAGAGGTGGTCTCTAAAAGCAGGTAATCTCTTAGAAGAGATGGTCTCTAAAAGCAGGTGATCTGTTAGCAGATGTGATCTCTAAAAGCAGGTGATCTCTTAGCAGATGTGATCTCTAAAAGGAGGCGATCTCTTAGCAGAGGTGGTCTCTAAAAGCAGGTGATCTCTTAGCAGAGATGGTCTCTAAAAGCAGGTGATCTCTTAGCAGATGTGATCTCTAAAAGGAGGTGATCTCTTAGCAGATGTGATCTCTTAGCAGAGGTGATCTCTTAGCAGAGGTGGTCTCTGAAAGGAGGTGATCTCTTAACAGAGGTGGTCTCTTAAAGCAGGTGATCTCTTAAGCTGGGTCGACTGTGCAGATAAATTGCATATACAACATTATTTTTGAGAGAAACTAACTAAAAAATACTGTCATGAAATTTGCAGATTTTGGGTTATATGTGTGTGACGATATATTTCAGTTTAAAGATGGTGATATACGGCCAGTACATGATGATATACTTGTAGCCAAGATGAGACCAGGACAGGTGGGTGGAGTCCGCTGTTATGTTTAACAAGTGTCTTTTGCACTCGGTGATTCCCATAGTCTGACTCGTGACACTTGTCAGCTGCGTGTATTTACTTAGTAGTTTTAAGACATCATAAATATATGAAAACAAACCAAGAGGAGAACTCTTTCACTTACGCCCAATGTGTTGCCATTTAATAGTCTGACAGTCAAAAAAATCACAACATAATGTACATCCTTTAAAATCAAGAAATGTTTTACTATTGTTGACCGTTATTAAAACTAAAAACCATATACCAGTATACCAGTATGCAACAACTTTTTATCACAACATACAATCAGCATTAATACAATTTGCTATGAAAAGTCATCGTTAGATATTGCTGCTGTCGAGTAAAGATTGTTTTTTGGCTTTATATATTTTTATGGGTGTTGTATCGGGATTTCTCAGTGAAAGGAAATTCATAATCACTAGTATTTTTAGCGCGACTTTTTGCAGCAACGGCAAGGTATTCTTATTCCCGGTGTTGCAGTTACCGTTAGTTTACCTTTTTCGATAAGCTCAGAAACTGCATGACTGAAATGAAACTTCACGCATGCACTGAGTAAAGAGAGATAACATGCCACACGCCAGTCACATAACTCTGCAAAATATTTTGGCAAAGTTATGCCCCTTTTTATATTTAGTCATTTTCTTGCTTAACCTGTTTCGGACAATCTCTTGTGCTCATAAACACAAATATAACTGCAAAACTGCGTCATGAAGGCCATAAAGTGTTGAGGATGTCAATGTTATTTGACAAGAAAGTTCAACAAAGCGAAACAATCAGTTAAAATCTTACACAAACTGGTTCAGATCTGCATGTTCGTGTAAAAAAAACCCACAGCTATCAATCTCTGAAGGGTTTCCTTATTAATGGACCCCAGCACATAAAAATAATCTATATATAATCTTCCTATATTTGGCAGGAGTTAGACCTGAGGCTGTTCTGCGTGAAAGGTATTGGACAGGATCATGCCAAGTTTTCACCTGTTGGTAAGTTTCTTCTTTTAAAGACCCAACTGGGGTATATAAGGGAGGTAATGGCTGGGGGTTGTTTCCCTTGTATATTTGAACATGTTTCATGTCAGGGACACTTTTTCTTCAAAAAATCATAAAAAACATTTATAGTTATGTTTCAAAAAATATATGCTTGAAGTTTAATTGATTTTCTTTCATTATTATGAAAATAGTGTTATATGGTTCTTTCTGATTTTCATAATTAAATAAAATCATCAAACCAAAATTTCAAATTTCAAATTTATGGGAGGAGCTAAGTATTCATGAGATCATGTGACTCCACTGTTTGTAAACAAATGAACAAGAAACACATGATAGTATGCTATTGCTGTACAGGTTAGTAAAATGTGTATAATAAACATGCTTAGCACTTACTTTGGATGTTTTTAATTTGTGAAATTCTCCAAATACATGTACATTTGTGTTGCAGCATTTTATATCCATATTTCTAAACATTTATTAATGTTTTCACCAGTCGAAGTTTGCAGCATTTTTAGCTCTACTGGCCAAGGGCCAGCAGAGCTTATGGGATGGTGTGTTGTCCGTCTTCCGTCGTCCGTCCGTCGTCCGTCCGTCGTCCGTTAACTTTTGCTTGTGTACACTCTAGAGGCCACATTTCTGATGCAATCATCATGAAACTTTGTCAGAATGTTTGTCTCAATGAAATCTCGGTCAAGTTCGAAAATGGGTCATGTGGGGTCAAAAACTAGGTCACTAGGTCAAATATTGGAAAAACCTTGTGTACACTCTAAAGGCCATATTTTTGACCCGAGCTTGATGCAACTTTGTCAGAATGTTTGTCTTAATTATATCTTGGTCAAGTTCGAAAATGGGTCACATGGGGTTAAAAACTAGGTCACTAGGTCAAATACTTGAAAAACCTTGTGTACACTCTAGAAGCCGTATTTCTGATCCAATCTTGATGAAACTTTGTCAAAATGTTTGTCTTAATTATATCTTGGTCAAGTTCAAAAATGGGTCACATGGTTTTAAAAACTAGGTCACTAGGTCAAACTTTGGAAAAACTGTGTGTACACTCTAGAGGCCATATTTTTGACCTGATCTTGATGAAACTTTGTCAGAATGTTTGTCTTAATTATAGCTTGCTAAAGTTCGAAAATGGGTCACACAGGGTCACACAGGGTCAAAAACTAGGTCACTAGTACACTCTAGAGGCCATATTTCTGACCCGATCTTGATGAAACTTTGTCGAAATGTTGTCTTAATTATATTTTGGTCAAGTTCGAAAATGGGTCCCATGGGGTCAAAAACTAGGTCACTAGGTCAAATACTTGAAAAACCTTGTGTACACTCTAGACACCATGTAGTACGACTCGATTCATCAATGGTATAACATCCAGTAGAGCGTTCACAGGCCCTCTTGGGCCTCTTGTTACAATTTTAGCATTATACTGTTTGTGTTTTGTTGTTCAAATACTGATGTATACACATATTCTTTTATTGAATAATCTGTGCAACAGTACATATATTAAAATTATATCACAATTGTGTTGTATTACCAACATTGACCGGTATACGGCTCTCCTGGTAGGTTAGGATAGCGAGACCGTACTAAGTTTAATACACATTCTGGCATTATCTCTCTTTGATTTCTAACAACACTCTCATCTACATGGTCCCTTTTCATTAATCTAGTCTTTTTTGTAACAAGTTACTTAGTTTTGCGCCAAACATTTCTTCTGTCGAGTATTGACCAACATTTCTTGTATCTTACCCTTCTTTAAATTCTATTTTGGCATGTGGTCTTGACCCACTTCCAAGCCATGCTTGTTCATGTGTAATCACACATGGAGCACAAAAGCAATGTACACACGAATCGTCTACATTTGTCATCAAATCTGTTTCTGTAACATCGTTAATTGATAAAACTTGAGCATCATGTTCCTGTTGAATAGACCCACTTTCTTGAATTGAATTAATTGGTAGCTCATGTTGCACATTGTCATTATTTTGTTGTTTTTCTGTTGATTTATTTATTTCAATAACATTCCAGTTGTAATGATTGAAAAGAGCTTAAACTAAGTTTTTGCTCTTCGTTAACTAATAATGATAACACAAATACTTTGGATGTATCCATCACACACAAAATAAAAATATAACACGTTTTCATCAACTTCTAAAACATATCACTTCACCGCATTTTATTAAAATGCCAAAATGCCGCCAAGAACAGTATGGTGGAGTTCAATTTATATAGGTTAATCAACTATTTCTTTCATTATTTTGAGCATTTAAATAACATAAACATATTTAGAGATGACATGCGATTAATTAGATTACGCATATGTTTGTTTAGAATGTATGATGATAAATGAATAAAACAAATGAGAAAATAAAAGTGCAGAAATGGATCCTCTACCTTACTTGTAATGGAATTGTCCAGTTATGATTCAGGCTAATTGGACCTGATCCTTACAACGCAATCTTATCACAGGTGTTGACATATATATACTGATTATGTCTGGTATTTGTGGAACAGTGTTGCTGTATACAGATAACATATACTAATGGATGACAATTTGTCAAGGAAAAAAATAAAATAAAAGTGCTCAAAAGAAAAACATTCAATTGGTGTAGATCAATTTGGCTGAATTATGTGGACTCTGTTTTAGAATATTAAAAGTACTGAATATCATAAATACAGTTATTGTGTACATGTTTAGTGTATGAGACATACAAGTCTACATGTATTTAATCACCTGGAAGAGAAAATTATGTGGTATCTGTTTAAAACTCATGGGAAATTCAAGGGCTGTACCGAATTACTAACAATCAACAGGTAAACAATGTGTTTTCTGTCGGCTGCAATCCCCGCCAATCTATTTTTAGCTAACACTGGATTGCCACTCACTGATAATACATGTGTACACACACACAGCAGAGTTAATTTACATCCGAAGGTCTGATCGGATGTTGGGTCTTTAAAGTTTGAAAGCCTGATGCAGAACATTATGATGTTAAAAATACAATAACAAATAAATAATAGCTTATTGTTTATTTAATTCTTAAAAGAATGCTGTTGATGCCCTTAATCTTCCTTAATTTAAATTTAGGATTTATTGAAATTTAGTTAACAGTGCGAGCAAGAAATTACACTGCTTGTTTTCTCTTTTGATGTAGGTACAGCCTCGTATAGACTTGTCATGTCGATCTGTATAATTCTGCTGAGAAACAGGGTCCTTGAGATATAGAGAATATCATGTTAGTGCCTGATCACATACAGTTTATCAGGTGAGGCTGAGAAAAAAATGAAGCCCAAGGCTGTACCTTATCATGTTGATCGTTTAAAATCATCTAATTTTACCTTTTTTCCCCATTTTTTCCCCCGTGTTTTTCCGTTCAAAAATACCCGGACATCATAAAATATACCCTGACGTCATCAATAGAGGTGCTGACATCATCAAAAGAAGTGCACCTGACGGGATCGGAACGTAACTGCCGAGATAAGGTTTTGTCTCAGGCACCCTGTTTCTCAGCAGAAGTATGTAGATCGACATGATAAAACATCTTATCTCGGCAGTTACTTTCCTATTCCGACAGATACACCTCTTTTGATGACGTCATTGTATTTTTGAACAGAAAAAAAATGGGGAAAAAGGTCAATTAAATGATTTTAAACGATCAGCATGATAAATATAATGTTATCAGGACAGCCTTCATTTTTTTCTCAGCCTCACCTGATAAACTGGATATGATCAGGCACTAACACGATATTCACTATTTAGCCAGAGGTAACCCTGCTTATTTAGTCACCATTTACTTCTGTTGTAGCTACGGCCTCGTATAGACTGCTACCTGAGATAACGTTGCTGAAGCCCATCACTGGACACCTGGCCTTGAAGTTACAGAAATGCTTCTCCCCAGGAGTCATAGAGATCGATACTGTGAATGGTAGGTTGGTCATTTTTAGCTCTACCGGCCGAAGGCCAGCAGAGCTTATGGGATGACGAGTTGTCCGTTGTCCGTCTGTGAACACTCTAGGGCCTTCATTATTAATCGGATCTTTACGAAACTTTATCAGTCAATGAAAGCTCATGCAAGTTTGAAAAACAGCCATTCGAAAAACAGCCGGATCGGATTAGTTTCACCGGAGTTATGGCCCTTGTTTTGCTGAAAAATGCCATATTAAGCCTTGTGAACACTCTAGCACCTTGATCTTTACCAAACTTGCACAGATTGTTAATATCATTGAAAGCTCAGACAAGTTCGAAAACAAGCCAAATCGGATCGGAAACACCATAGTTATGGCCCTTGTTTTTTCTCAAAAATGCCATTTTCTGCCTTGTGATCACACTAGCACCTTCATTTATTATTTGATCTTTACCAAACATGCACAGATTGTTAATATTAACGAAAGCTCGGACAAGTTCAAAAACCAGCTATATCGGACCAGGAACACCGGAGTTATGTGCGTTTAATTATGAAAAATGTGATTTTCAGCCTTGTGAACACGCTATCGCCTTCATTTTGTATTCGATCTTTCCCAAACTTGGCCAGATTGTTGATATCAATGAAAGCTTGGACGAGTTTGTAAACCAGCCAAATGGAACCAGTAACACCGGAGTTAAGTTTATGGCCCTTTTTCAGTATTTGGTAATGTACAGGGGTCGTGGGTTCAAATCTCACTGGAGGCATTTTTGTTTCTCCATAAGAAACCTTGTTTCATCGCGGGTTTTTTTGTTATTGTTTTTTTTGGGGTTGTTTTATAAGAAAGCTTGGTTCTTTATCTTTAATTGGGAGCTTAGGTAGGGGCCCTTGTTGGATCAGTTTTACATAGAGTTATAGGGAAAAACTTCAAAAATCTTCTTCTATGAAACTGCAAGAAATGGAGGTTAATATTTTTTATTTATTAACAGCTTATGTTCAAATGGTGACCCTGGGCTCAAATTTGGCCCCCACCCCCCACCCCCCCTCAGTGGTCACAGTTTTACATAGGCTTATATAGGAAAAAGCTT
Organism: Cyrtodaria siliqua; assembly: GCA_037043455.1. Classification (NCBI taxonomy): domain Eukaryota; kingdom Metazoa; phylum Mollusca; class Bivalvia; order Adapedonta; family Hiatellidae; genus Cyrtodaria; species Cyrtodaria siliqua. The sequence continues at coordinate 68,527 of JAWPHD010013072.1, forward strand.
CAAACATCTTCTCTGAAATTACAGGAGCTAAAGGTTTAATATTTTGTATTTATTTTCAGCTTATGTTCTCTAAAAAAATAGGGGGCGTCCGTGGCCGAGTGGTTAACGTCTCTGACTTGAAATCACTTGCCCCTCACCGCTGTAGGTTTGATCCCTCAGGGGCCTTGGAATCTTTATGTGAGGAAGCTATCCAGCTGGCTTGCGGAACGTCGGTGGTTCTACCCAGGTGCCCGCCCGTGCACGAAAATTGCCAGGAGGGGCACCTGGGGTCTTCCTCCACCAATGGAAGCTGGAAAGTTGCCGTATGACCTTAACTGTTGGTGCGACTATAAAATCCAATTCAGTCAATCTAAAAAAAAATATTAAATGGTGACCCTGGGATCTAATTTGGCCCCTTTCCAGGGGTCACAGTTTTATATAGACATATATATATATAGGGAAAACTTTAAAAAATCTTCTCTGAAAACTAAAAGAGTCAAAGGTTTAATATTTTTTTATTTACACTCAGCTTGTGGTCCTCTATCAAGTTGTTTGAATGGTGACCCTTGGGTAAAATTTGGCCCCTCCCCAGGGGTCACATGTTTTACATAGTGTTACAAAGGGAAAAACTTTTAAAAAAATCTTCTCTGAAACTACAAGAGCCAGAGGTTTATTATGTTGTATTTACCATCAGCTTATGGTTATCTACCAAGTTTGTTCAAATGGTGACTCTTTAATCAAATTTGGCCCTAACCCCGGGTCACATGTTTTATATAGACATATAGGGACAAACTTAAAAAATCTTCTTCTCTGAACTTACAAGAGCCAACAGTTTAATATTTTGTATTTACACTCAGCTTATGGTCCTCTACCAAGTTTGTTCAAATGGTGACCCTGTGGTCAAATTTGGCCGAGGGGTCACATGTGAAATTTGGTTTGAGTGTTTATATTAACGAAAGTTTGATTTGTTTTCAAGCCAGCCACACTTGAGCCAATTGAGCCAAATACATCCCTCCCCCATATCTTTGTAACTGAAGACAGTTTATATAAACTAGTTTGATAATATTGCAATATCTGACACACAATACTTCTATCTATTCCCCTCCCCACCCCCCACTCCCCAACATGGACACCATACAGCCAGTAGAGCGATAATAGGCCTCTTGTTTGTGCTTGTTCTTTGCAGTACGCAGATAGTGGAGAAAAAGTTGAATCATTCACTATCTGTAGCTTTTAACTTTTAAGTTGTGATTTAGCATTTAATTTACAGATGCAGAATGCCCTTTTTATGAAAACCCATTTCTGATCATAGTTGCCGCTTTGTCTGTCTGTTCGTCCGTCTAAAAACTACTTATGGGACTGCAATGAAACTTGACAATGATAGGGCAATGAGTGGAAGTGCAGAGCACACAAACCATAGCTCTGTCTTCATTCAAATTAGAGTTATTGTTCTGTGCAATTGTATACTTATAAATATTGTCCGAAGATATAACTCAAAAACTACTAATGGGACTGCAAATTGAATACTGCTTGGTGATACACGACCATAAGATAAGTTGAAGATACATTCTAGGGAGCATCCATCGGTTCTACCTAATTTCTTGTGTTAGTGTGTGTTGCCTGTGTAGTTTGTTTGACATGGAGGAATGTCTTATCTAAAATAAGTTTTGATCACGCTTAGTATACAAGTAGCTATTCAATATTCTGTTACCTGAAGGGCTTAGGCTCTTACCATAGGCTGTAGCCATACAAATATGCTATGAAATAAAAGCCAGTGCAATACGCTATTACATATGGCCTTTGTAACATCCCCATATGATACAAACCAGTATTACCTTACATTAAGTTATTGCCTAGCCCTTATGCTATTAGCTCTAGCTCTTACAATCATCCTTACTATATGCCATTGCCTATAGCCCTTACAAAACTCATATTTCAAGATTGCTAAATTCACTTTATCTGTGAGTATGTTTGAGTATGAAAGCTTTATCTGCGAGTATGTTTCCCTGTGAGTACGAAAGCTTTTTCTGTATGTGTGAGTATGAAAGCTTTATCTGTATGTGTGGGTACGAAAGCTTTTTCTGTATGTGTGAGTATGAAAGGTTTGTCTTGAGTATGTGTGAGTATGAAAGCTTTACCTGTGAGTATGTTTGAGTATGAAAGCTTTACCTGTGAGTATGAAAGCTTTATCTGTATGCATGGGTATGAAAGCTTTATCTATGAGTATGTTTCAATATGAAACCTGTGAGTATGAAAGTATTATCTGTATGTGTGAGTATGAAAAGTTTACCTGTGAGTATGAAAGCTTTATCTGAGTATGAAAGCTTTAACTGTGAGTATGTGTAAGTATGAAAGCTTTATTTGTGAATATGAAAGCTTTATCTGTATGTGTGAGTATGAAAGCTTTATCTGTGAATATGAAAGCTGTATCTGTGTAAGTATGAAAGCTTAACCTGTGAGTATGGAAGCTTTATCTGTGAGTATGAAAGCTTTATCTATGAGTATAAAAGCTTTTTCTGTGAGTATGAAAGCGTTTTGGTAGTATAAAAGCTTTATCTATGAGTATGAA
>JAWPHD010013073.1:0-71070 GCA_037043455.1 Cyrtodaria siliqua
GGCAGCCATGTTTAACGTCAAATCAAAACGATTTTTGACAAGGACCAACATCATGACATACTGATCATTTTAGAAAAAAGTCCACCATATCAATATCTCTTTATAGTTTTGAAGAAGTAGTCGCTACAAACTTATTTATTTTAAATCTATTTTTAGCTGTGGCGGCCATCTTGAATTTCTGGCTCGACCTGAAATTTTTCTAGGATCAACTAGACATCAAGAGCAACATTCCTGTGAAGTTTCATGAACATCCGTCAAGTAGTTTTCAGAGGAGGTAGTCGCTACAAGTTTTTACTATATAACTCTATGTAAACAAAGATGGCCACTGGCAGCCCATGTTTAACATCGAATCAAAATAATTTTTCCACAAGGATCACATCAATGTCATGCTGATCATTTTAGAAAAAGTCCCATATCAATATCACTTATAGTTTTCAAGAAGTAGTCGCTACAAATTTATTTTTAAAAATCTATTTCTAGCTGTGTGACGGCCATCTTGGAGTTTCTGGCAGATCTGAAATTTATTGCTAGGATCAATTAGACATCAAGAGCAACATTCTGTAAAGTTTCATGACAATCCGCCAAGTTGTTTCAGTGAGAAGTAGCTCGCTACAAGTTTTTACTATATAACTCTATGTAAACAAAGTCATGTTTAACATTGTAATCAAAACGAGTTTTGACAAGGATCAACATCATGTCATGCTGAATCATTTTAGAAAAAGTCCCATATCAATATCACTTATAGTTTTCAAGAAGTAGTCGCTACAAACTTGTATTTTAAAACACTATTTTAGCTTTGGCGGCCATCTTGGATTTTCACATCAACATGAATTTTTTGCTAGGATCAACTAGACTTTATGGGCAGACATTTCTGTAAAGTTTCATGAATATCCATCGAGTAGTTTCAGAGGAGTTGTTGCTACAAAATAAAGTTTACGGACAGACGGACAGACGGACGGACGCCGGACGCCGCACCACGGCATCAGCTCCTAAGGCCGAGCTAAAAATCTATTTTTAGCTTTGGTGGCCATCTTCGGATTTCACATCAACATGATTTTTTTGCTAGGATCAACTAGACTTCATGGGCAACATTTCTGTAAAGCTTTCATGAATAGCCATCCAGTAGTTTAAGAGGAGTAGTCGCTACAAATAAAAGTTTACGGACAGACAGACGGACCAGACGACCACACCACGGCATAAGCTCCGCTCGATATCCGATCAGTTGAGCTAAAAATACATCAGCAGCCGAGGCTGATGTTATTTCTTCCCGAAGGTTGACAATAACCACTGTCACCCTCACTTGGATGTAATATTTTCTTTATTATTCCGAACAAAAAATGTTTTTGATTAAATTTAAAACATATGTCGAGGGGAATAAAATCCCAAAATGTTTGTTTTTTAATTTTAGTATTTTTATACCAGTTTTCATTTAAAGTAACAAATTTGTTTATTTGTCGCTTTGGGTAAACCAAGGGTCTTACGATTGCCATAACTTCAACTGTATTTTAATAAGTGTCTACCGATTTCAAATTGCCAAAGCGTATAGTCGTTATTGGAAAAACCCAAAACCTATTTTTATATTTCCCACGACGTCACAGTCGTGTGATAGTATATTAAATATCACATTCATGAGAAGGTGATAGTAAGAATGTTCACCCTGAGGATATGATTATCAATATCCGAAAGGTTAACATTCTTACTAACACCCCTCTCATGAATGTGATATTTATTTTATTATATCGAAATCCGCTCATGCCAAAAATAAGATTCATTTTCAGTTTCTACAGATTTCACTTTCGCCGGATTTTTTTCTTCTTTTTTCTTTTTTCTTTCAAAAACAACTTTTTCTTAAAAATATGTCTATGAAAGTTATATCGTTGGCTTTGTAAATGACGTAACTAAGAAAATAGATGAGTGGTGGTTTATTAAAATCGGTAAAGTACTTTTTGAAGTTATGATGAATTAAAAATAGCATTTTACCATACTGAGCCGATGACGTCACCGAAACAGTACGCACTCCTACGCTAATTAAAGCTGCGCATGCGATAAATTTTTTACTATCACCCTGGAATTTACTATCACCCACTGTACTATCACCCTCGCCGTGAGATAGTAAGAAATTACACATTGTTGTCCTATATATGGGGATTTAGCGATGGGCGTTTTTATGTGAGGTTAAAAATAACAAGAGGTCAATGACCTTGAAGCTCTACTGATTGATTTTTGATTTCAGGAAGTAGTGGGCTACAGACTTGTTTTTTGAAAAATTATTTTTAGCCGCTGGGCAGCCATCTTGAAATTTCCGGCCGACCTGAAATTTTGCTAGGATCAATTAGACATCAAGAGAAACATTCCTGTGAAGTTTCATTAAAATCCGTCAAGTAGTTTCAGAGGAGTAGTCGCTACAAGTTTTCATCATATAACTCTATGTAAACAAAGATGGCCACTGGCAGCCATGTTTAACGTCGAATCAAAATAATGGTTGACTCTGATTAAGCATCATCTTCCATGCTGATCACTTTACAAAAAGTCTCCCATAATCAACTATCACTTATAGTTTTCAAAGACGTAGTCGCTAACAAAACTTCTTTTTTAAAAATCTATTTTTAGCTGTGGCGGCCATCTTGAATTTCTTGCAGACCTGAAATTTTGCTAGGATCAATTAGACATTAAGAGCAACAATTCTGTAAAGTTTCATGAAAATCCGCCAAGTAGTTTCAAAGGAGTAGTCGCTACAAGTTTTTACTATATACCTCTATGTAAACAAAGATGGCTGCTGGCAGCCATTTTTTTTAACATTGAATCAAAACAACTTTTGACAAGGACCAACAATGATCATTTTAGAAAAAGTCCCATATCAATATCACTTATAGTTTTCAAGAAGTAGTCGCTACAAACTTGTATTTTGAAAAATTATTTTTAGCCGTGGCGGCCATCTTGAATTTCCGGCCGACCTGAAATTTTGCTAGGATCAATTAAACATCAAGAGAAACATTCCTGTTAAGTTTCATGAAAATCTGCCAAGTAGTTTCAAAGGAGTAGTCGCTACAAGTTTTTACTATATAACTCTATGTAAACAAAGATGGCCACTGGCAGCCATGTTTAACGTTGAATCAAAACAATTTTTGACAAGGACCAACATCATATCATGCTGATGTTTTTAGAAAAAGTCCCATATCAATATCACTTATAGTTTTCAAGAAGTAGTTGCTACAAACTTCCTTTTTAAAAATCTATTTTTAGCTGTGGCGGTAATCTTGAATTTCTGGCCGACCTGAAATTTTGCTAGGATCAATTAGACATTAAGAGCAACATTCCTGTAAAGTTTCATGAAAGTCCGCCAAGTAGTTTCAAAGGAGAAGTCGCTACAAGTTTTTACTATATAACTTTATGTAAACAAAGATGGCCGCTGGCAGCCATGTTTAACGTTGAATCAAAACAATTTTTGACAAGGACCAACATCATATCATGTTTATCATTTTAGAAAAGTCCCATATCAATATCACTTATACTTTTCAGTAAGTAGTCGCTACAAACTTGATTTTTGAAAATCTATTTTTAGCTGTGGCGGCCATCTTGAATGTCCGGCCGACCTGAAATTTTGCTAGGATCAATTAGACATCAAGAGCAACATTCGTGTGAAGATTCATGAAAATCCGTCAAGTAGTTTCAGAGGAGTAGTCGCTACAAGTTTTCATTATATAACTCTATGTAAACAAAGATGGCCGCTGGCAGCCATGTTTAACGTCGAATCAAAATAATGTTCAACTCGGATAACCATCATGTAATGCTGATCATTTTAGAAAAAGTCCCATATCAATATCTCTTAAAGTTTTCAAGAAGTCGTCGCTACAATCTGATTTTTTAAAATCTATTTTTAGCCGTGGCGGCCATCTTGATTTTCCGGCCGACCTGAAATTTTGCTAGGATCAATAAGACATCAAGAGCAACATTCCTGTGAAGTTTTATCAAAATCTGTAAAGTAGTTTCATAGGAGTAGTCGCTACAAGTTTTCATTATATAACTCTATGTAAACAAAGATGGCCACTGGCAGCCATGTTTAACGTCGAATCAAAACGATTTTCGACAAGGACTAACATCATGTCATGCTGATCATTTTAGAAAAAGTCCCATATCAATATCTCTTATAGTTTTCAAGAAGTAGTCGCTACAAACTTATTTTTTAATAATCTATATTTAGCCGTGGCGGCCATCTTGAATTTCTGGCCGACCTGAAATTTTGCTAGGATCAATAAGACATCAAGAGCAACATTCGTGTGAAGTTTCATGAAAATCCGTCAAGTAGTTTCAGAGGAGTAGTCGCTACAAGTTTTCATTATATAACTCTATGTAAACAAAGATGGCCGCTGGCAGCCATGTTTAACGTCGAATCAAAACGATTTTCGACAAGGACCAACATCATGTCTTAAGAAAAAGTTACATATCAATATCACTTATAGTTTTCAAGAAGTAGTCGCAACAAACTTGTATTTTGAAAATCTATTTTTAGCCATGGCGGCCATCTTGAATTTCCGGCCGACCTGAAATTTTGCTAGGATCAATTAGACATCAGGAGCAACATTTCTGTGAAGTTTCATGAAAATCCGTCAAGTAGTTTCAGAGGAGTAGTCGCTACAAGTTCATTATATAACTCTATGTAAACAAAGATGGCCACTGGCAGCCATGTTTAATGTCGAATCAAAATAATGTTCGACTCGGATAACCATCATGTCATGCTGATCATTTTAGAAAAAGTCCCATATCAATATCACTTATAGTTTTCAAGAAGTAGTCGCTACAAACTTATTTTTTAAAAATCTATTTTTAACTGTGGCAGCCATCTTGAATTTCTGGCCGATCTGAAATTTTGCTAGGATCAATTAGACATTAAGAGCAACATTCCTGTAAAGTTTCATGAAAATCCGCCAAGTAGTTTCAGAGGAGTAGTCGCTACAAGTGTTTACTATATAACTCTATGTAAACAAAGATGGCCGCTGGCAGCCACGTTTAACGTCGAATCAAAACGATTTTTGATAAGGACCAACATCATGTCATGCTGATCATTTTAGAAAAAGTCCCATATCAATATCACTTTTAGTTTTCAAGAAGTAGTCGCTACAAACTTGTATTTTGAAAATTTATTTTTAGCCGTGGCAGCCATCTTGAATTTCCGGCCGACCTGAAATTTTGCTAGGATCATTTAGACATCAAGAGCAACATTCCTGTGAAGTTTCATGAAAATCCGTCAAGTAGTTTCAGAGGAGTAGTCGCTACAAGTTTTCATTATATAACTCTATGTAAACAAAGATGGCCGCTGGCAGCCATGTTTAACGTCAAATCAAAACGATTTTCGACAAGGACCAACATCATGTCATGCTGATCATTTTAGAAAAAGTCCCATATCAATATCACTTATAGTTTTCAAGAAGTAGTCGCTACAAACTTGAATTTAAACAAGAGGTCAATGACCTTGAAGCTCTACTGATCGATTTTGATTTCAGGAAGTAGTCGCTACAAACTGTTTTTTTGAAAATCTATTTTTAGCTGTGGTGGCCATCTTGAATTTCCGGCCGACCTGAAATTTTGCTAGGATCAATTAGACAAGAGCAACATTCCTGTGAAGTTTCATGAAAATCCGTCAAGTAGTTTCAGAGGAGTAGTCGCTACAAGTTTTCATTATATAACACTATGTAAACAAAGATGGCCACTGACAGCCATGTTTAACATTGAATCAAAATAATGTTCGACTCGGATAACCATCATGTCATGCTGATCATTTTAGAAAGAGTCCCATATCAATATCTCTTATAGTTTTCAAGAAGTAGTCGCTACAAACTTATTTTTTAAAAATCTATTTTTAACTGTGGCGGCCATCTTGAATTTCCAGCCGACCTGAAATTTTTCTAGGATCAACTAGACATCAAGAGCAACATTCCTGTGAAGTTTCATGAACATCCGTCAAGTAGTTTCAGAGGAGTAGTCGCTACAAGTTTTTACTATATAACTCTATGTAACCAAAGATGGCCACTGGCAGCCATGTTTAACGTCGAATCAAAATAATTTTCCACAAGGATCTACATCATGTCATGCTGATCATTTTAGAAAAAGTCCCATATCAATATCACTTATAGTTTTCAAGAAGTAGTCGCTACAAACTTATTTTTTAAAAATCTATTTTTAGCTGTGACGGCCATCTTGAATTTCCGGCCGACCTGAAATTTTTCTAGGATCAATTAGACATCAAGAGCAACATTCCTGTAACGTTTCATGACAATCCGCCAAATAGTTTCAGAGGAGTAGTCGCTACAAGTTTTTACTATATAACTCTATGTAAACAAAGATGGCCGCTGGCAGCCATGTTTAACGTCGAATCAAAACGATTTTCGACAAGGATCAACATCATGTCATGCTGATCATTTTAGAAAAAGTCCCATATCAATATCACTTATAGTTTTCAAGAAGTAGTCGCTACAAACTTGTATTTTGAAAATCTATTTTTAGCCATGGCGGCCATCTTGAATTTCCGGCCGACCTGAAATTTTGCTAGGATCAATTAGACATCAAGAGCAACATTTTTGTGAAGTTTCATGAAAATCCGTAAAGTAGTTTCAGAGGAGTAGTCGCTACAAGTTTTCATTATATAACTCTATGTAAACAAAGATGGCCGCTGGCAGCCACGTTTAACGTCGAATCAAAACGATTTTTGATAAGGACCAACATCATGTCATGCTGATCATTTTAGAAAAAGTCCCATATCAATATCACTTATAGTTTTCAAGAAGTAGTCGCTACAAACTTGCATGAAAATCTATTTTTAGCCATGGCGGCCATCTTGAATTTCCGGCCGACCTGAAATTTTGCTAGGATCAATTAGACATCAAGAGCAACATTTCTGTGAAGTTTCATGAAAATCCGTCAAGTAGTTTCAGAGGAGTAGTCGCTACAAGTTTTCATTATATAACTCTATGTAAACAAAGATGGCCACTGGCAGCCATGTTTAATGTCGAATCAAAATAATGTTCGACTCGGATAACCATCATGTCATGCTGATCATTTTTGAAAAAGTCCCATATCAATATCACTTATAGTTTTCAAGAAGTAGTCGCTACAAACTTGTATGTTGAAAATCTATTTTTAGCCATGGTGGCCATCTTGAATTTCCGGCCGACCTGAAATTTTGCTAGGATCAATTAGACATCAAGAGCAACATTTTTGTGAAGTTTAGAAAAAGTCCCATATCAATATCACTTATAGTTTTCAAGAAGTAGTCGCTACAAACTTATTTTTTAAAAATCTATTTTTAACTGTGGCAGCCATCTTGAATTTCTGGCCGATCTGAAATTTTGCTAGGATCAATTAGACATTAAGAGCAACATTCCTGTAAAGTTTCATGAAAATCCGCCAAGTAGTTTTAGAGGAGTAGTCGCTACAAGTTTTTACTATATGACTCTATGTAAACAAAGATGGCCGCTGGCAGCCACGTTTAACGTCGAATCAAAACAATTTTTGATAAGGACCAACATCATGTCATGCTGATCATTTTAGAAAAAGTCCCATATCAATATCACTTATAGTTTTCAAGAAGTAGTCGCTACAAACTTGTATTTTAAAAATTTATTTTTAGCCGTGGCGGCCATCTTGAATTTCCGGCCGACCTGAAATTTTGCTAGGATCAATTAGACATCAAGAGCAACATTCCTGTGAAGTGTCATGAAAATCCGTCAAGTAGTTTCAGAGGAGTAGTCGCTACAAGTTTTCATTATATAACTCTATGTAAACAAAGATAGCCGCTGGCAGCCATGTTTATCGTCAAATCAAAACGATTTTCGACAAGGACCAACATCATGTCATGCTGATCATTTTAGAAAAAGTCCCATATCAATATCACTTATAGTTTTCAAGAAGTAGTCGCTACAAACTTGTATTTAAAAAATCTATTTTTAGCTTTGGCGGCCATCTTGGATTTCACATCAACATGAATTTTTGCTAGGATCAACTAGACTTCATGGGCAACATTTTTGTAAACTTTTATGAATATCCATCCAGTAGTTTCAGAGGAGTAGTCGCTACAAATAAAAGTTAACGGACGGACAGACGGACAGACGGACGGACGGACAGACGGACGGACGACGGACGCCGCACCACGGCATAAGCTCTGCTGATCTCTGATCAGTAGAGCTAAAAATCTATTTTTAGCTTTGGTGGCCATCTTGGATTTCACATCAACATGAATTTTTGCTAGGATCAACTAGACTTCATGGGCAACATTTCTGTAAAGTTTTATGAATATCCATCCAGTAGTTTCAGAGGAGTAGTCGCTACAAATAAAAGTTAACGGACGGACAGACGGACGGACGACGGACGCCGCACCACGGCATAAGCTCTGCTGATCTCTGATCAGTAGAGCTAATAAAAATTGTTTAACGGTGAACAGTAAAAATTGCTTTATGCTAATGGTATGGGCAATTTATACAGGAGTGTAAACGTGAGGTATAATAATACAAGTTGCTTCTGACAATCATAATGCCGCACGCAAAGGAAATATTTTTTTTGGTTGACTTGAATTTGAGAATACTAAAGCAAATTCAATTACGTTTGGAATCACACCATAATTATGTGCATATTGACGTATTGGTGTTTAAAATCTTGACATTTTGTTAAATGGGATGCAATGTGACAGAAAATAGTGCACTGTTGCTAAGCAGTTAGCCACACATGTTGATATATATTTGATTTATTACAATACAGACGAAGGTGTATCACTACTTTCATGTAAATGAACTACACATGGAACAATCTCCTAAATGACATTGCCAAACTTTGATGATAACTGTGTTTTGAATGCGGGAATCTAAAGCACCGTCATGCTAACATGCCCAATATGGATTCCTTCTAGATTACGTACATTAACATTTGTGATATGCCTCGAAAAAGGGATCATGATGTTGCAAATGGGTCGACTGGGTGTAACTTTAATTAAACTTCGAAAAAAAGTATGTATCACCCAAAAGTTATTTTCCTTTAGTTGCATGCATCCTATCCAGGAACGACTTTTCGCTGGGTAGATACTTGTCCATCTTCATCAAGCATGCTTTCAATAAAATCAAGATGATTTTAATCAAGATCAAAATGTACCCGGACAGAAACCTGCAATAATTTGGTGCCAATGTAAAAGGGGGCAAATATAATTCCTTTGGGTAACTTACCCAGTCTTGCAACGCCTTGTCCGGGAGGACAGCGGTCATGCCGGGAGCATATTCCATCACTCCCTTTCAATCTATAGTAACCTTCCATACACTTGCAACTTAGATTACTGGTTTTGGTGCAACTTTGCTCAATCTCTTCTCTGGGATACAGACATCTGGTGGCGCACTTCGCACACGAATATGCCAAATTGTAATCCGGCTGAAACGTGCCGTCTGAACATTCCATGCATTTAGATATGGTTAAATCCTCTTTACAGTGGTCGACAAAATATGTTCCGGGTGGACATTTTTGACAAGTGACATTTTTTAGCCTAGGACTTAGTACTGTATGCAAATATGTCCGGTGGATTAATTCAGTTCCAATGACATCGGAGACGATGGCGAGGACTATCCAGGCAGCTACACTGGCAGCCACGGCTGTAGACGCCATCGTCATGACGAATATGTTGTTATTTGTAAACTGAAAAGAGAACATTACGTGAATGATCAAGTGATATGATAAACAAGGTACTTTTACGACCTTTACATAATGTGTGTGTTTTTCACAACTTTTTAAAGGAACGTTAGCAATTAATTTTACGACATGTTTTACATGCATCAAAACTAACTAAACACCCACATCTGTCTTCTTTTGTTCTTTCTAATAGGAGAATTATTAACTCACTAGTGTTGGGAAATAATGAAAACAACAAAATTTGAATGGCACAATAAAAAATTTTCTAGTGCTTAGCAGTAAAAATACCGAAGTCAGTAATATTGACAAGTGGCTATAAAATGTTGTGTAAAAATAAGAAAAATCATGCAAAACCTCTATTAGGTTTTTAATTTCACTATTACAGCAGAGAAAGATACTGGCTTTCAACAAGAAATCCACTCAGGGTTCCACGCTAACTCAGGTCCGTTGGTCCGAGACCACTCCGAGACCACCTGATTTTCGGAAGAACCACCACTTTCCTAAAGATTGGTCAGGCCCGTCGGGCCTTCTATTTAAAATTACGCACATTAAAAATAGACATGATGTATACCCATCTCATGTAGTAGTATTGTACATGTAAAGAGCCTCCAGCATTCGTGTGATTAACTTTGTGTAACAGGCTTTTTTAGTTATTTAAAAAGGTGAAAAATTCTCAAAAATGTCCCACTGCCACTAAAGTAGAAAAAGGCAAAGCTGGAAAATAATGCAAACATTGAACAGAACAACACCGTATATGCTTTTGTTACTGTAATGTTTCAGTAAGTATAGTCAGTCGTACATGAGAGGACCTCCAGTTTTCAATGGCAGGAAGTCCTGCAGGCTTCCTACTTATAAAATTTAGTGTCAAACCCTGCCACGGATTCACAAATCTCGCCTAACTGGGGCGGGACTTAAAATTAATGTTTGTAAACATTTTAATATCTTACAAGAGGTCAATGACCTTGAAGCTCTACTGACATGTTTTTGATAGCTATATCAGCATTCCTGTGAAGTTTCATGAAAATCCGTCAAGTAGTTTCAGAGGAGTAGTCGCTACAAGTTTTCATTATATACTCTATGTAAACAAAGATGGCCACTGGCAGCCATGTTTAACGTCAAATCAAACTAATTTTTGACGAGGATCAACATCATGTCAAACTGATCATTTTAGAAAAAGTCCCATATCAACATCACTTATAGTTTTCAAGAAGTAGTCGCTACAAATTTGTATTTTGAAAATCTATTTTTAGCCATGGCAGCCATCTTTGTAGTCGCTACAAGTTTTTACTAGATAACGCTATGTAAACAAAGATGGCCACTGACAGCCATGTTTAACATCAAATCAAAACAATTTACGACAAGGACCAACATCATGTCATGCTGATCATTTTAGAAAAAGTCCCATATCAATATCACTTATAGTTTTCAAGAAGTAGTCGCTACAAACTTGTTTTTTGAAAATCTTTTTTTAGCTGTGGCGGCTGTCTTGAATTTCCGGCCAACCTGAAGTTTTGCTAGGATCAATTAATAAGACAACAAGAGCAACATTCGTGTGGAGTTTCATGAAAATCCATCAAGTAGTTTCAGAGGAGTAGTCGCTATAAGTTTTCATTATATAACTCTATGTAAACAAAGATGGTGGCTGGCAGCCATGTTTAACGTTGAATCATAATAATTTTCGATAAGGATCAACATCATGTCATACTGATCATTTTAGGAAAAGACGCATATCAATATCACTTATAGTTTTCAAGAAGTAGTCGCTAAAAACTTGTTATATTTATCTTTAATTTCCGACCGACCTGAAATTTTGCTAGGATCAATTAGACATCAAGAGCAACATTCCTGTGAAGTTTCATGAAATACCTTCTAGTAGTTTCAGAGGAATAGTCGCTACAAGTTTTCATTACATAACTCTATGTAAGCAAATACGGCCGCCAGCGGCCATGTTTAACGTCACATCAAAATAATTTTTGACAAGGATCAACATCATTTCATACTGATCATTTTAGAAAAAGTCCCATATCAATATCACATATAGTTTTCAAGAAGTTTGTTTTTTGAAAATCCATTTTTAGCTGTGGTGGCCATCTTGAATTTCTGACCAAACTGAAATGTTGCTAGGATCATTTAGACATCAAGAGCAACATTCCTGTGAAGTTTCGTGGAAATCCGTTGAGTAGTTTCAGAGGAGTAGTCACGACAAGTTTTTACTAAATAAACAAAGATGGCCGCTGGCAGCCATGTTTAACGTTGAATCAAAATGGTTTTCGACAAGGACCAATATCTTGTCATGCTGATCATTTTAGAAAAAGTCCCATATCAATATCACTTAGAGTTTTCAAGAAGTAGTCGCTACAAACTTGTTTTTTAAAAATCTATTGTTAGATTGGCCATCTTGGATTTCAAATCAACTTGAATTTTTGCTAGGTTCAACTAGACTTCATGGGCAACATTTCTGTAAAGTTTCATGAAAATCATCCATTCAGTAGTTTCAGAGGAGTAGTCGCTACAAAAAAAAGTTTGCGGACGGACGGACGACGGACACCGCACCACGGCATAAGCTCTGCTGATCTCTGATCAGTGGAGCTAAAAAGCAAAAAAAAAATGCAAACCATCAGCCCCGAAAAGTAGGTCAAGGTCATAGATAATATATTCATGCGTCCAAAAAGATGCACTATCCAAAACACAAATATGTAAAAATAAAATATTTTGTCTTCCATCGATTAAGCCATAAACTAGGTTTAAAGCATCTAGTGCATACTTATAGTTCATGAGAAAGTGATGTAAATGTATACCAATTAAAATTATCTGCCCTTTGCTTGGAGGGTGAAGGTCACATATACATAATGCTTTTTGACACATTGCGATGTACTACCCAAGAAACAACTATAAGCATCTAGTGCATAATAATAGTTCATGAGAAAGTGATGTAAATGTAACAATTAAAGTTATCTGCCCTTTGCTTGGAGGACGGAGGTCACATCCACATTTGCTTTTTGACACATTGTGATGTACTACCCAAGAAACAACTATAAGCGAAGTTTAAAAGGTCTAATGCATAAAGTTTGTGAAAAAGTGACCTAAATGCAAATGTTGAAGGTAAAATTAATAAGTCATCTGCACCTTTGATTGGAGGGTCAAGGTCACATCCACATTTGCTTTGTCAAGTTGCGATATACCATCCAAGATACAACTATAGGCAAAGTTTGAAATGTTTAGTGCGCATAGTTTGTGAGAAAATGACCTAAACGCAAAGCTTGAATGTTGACAAGTTTGCCGCCAGAAAAGCAACACCAATGTCTTTTTTTTCCTTTGAAAAGGCGAGACAAACATTAATTTGGGTAAAGCAAATGACCTTTTAAAGATTAATCTGCCATTCATTGGGGAAAAAAAGTTCTGGCAACATGAAGTGCAAGAAAAGCCCAATTAAGAAAGAACTAAAATGATCTCTATTATGTACGGTGTCCTGTTTGGGCCATCTTACCATCGACCTAGGTCTATGTCGATGGTCGATGGTCACAAGATGCGATGGTCGATGGTAAGATGTGATGGTAAGATGTGATGGTCGATGGTAATATGTGATGGTCCATCGCATCTTACCATCGACGACCATCGCATCGATGGTATGCGATGGTCGATGATGGTAAGATGCGATGGTCGATGGTAATATATGCGATGGTCGATGGTCCATCGCATCTTACCATTAACCATCGCATCTTACCATCGCATCTTACCATAGCATCTTACTATCAACCATCGCATCTTACCATCGACCACCGCATCAGTTATGGTTAATGGTCCATCGCATCTTACCATCGACCATCGCATCTTACCATTGACCAACAGATGCACATCTTTAAGTAACCATCGACCATCGCATCTTACCTTCGACCATCGCCCTTGATCAATGGTCTATGGTAAGATGCGATGGTAACATGGCCCTAACAGGACACCGTAATTATGCAATCAACTAGCTCCGGAATATTAGGTCCCATGATGTAGGTACAAACAACTTATGGTGCTACAATATTCGACATGAGCAACTTAATTGGTAAATGAAAATTAGTGTTCTGCAACATTAGATTCAATATGAAAGTAGACCTACCATGTTTGTACCTACATGGAAAATCCATTCAGATCCATTCTGAATAAAGGCTTAGTAATTATCATGATTATACCGTATTAATATATGCTGTCAAAAAAGAAAGCGTGAACATCTACTTTTGGATATATTAAACAAGAGGTCAATGACCTTGAAGCTCTACTGATCGATTTTGATTTCAGGAAGTAGTCGCTACAAACTGTTTTTTTGAAAATCTATTTTTAGCTGTGGTGGCCATCTTGAATTTCCGGCTGACCTGAAATTTTGCTATGATCAATTAGACATCAAGAGCAACATTCCTGTGAAGTTTCATGAAAATCCGTCAAGTAGTTTCAGAGGAGTAGTCGCTACAAGTTTTCATTATATAACTCTATGTAAACAAAGATGGCCACTGACAGCCATGTTTAACATTGAATCAAAATAATGTTCGACTCGGATAACCATCATGTCATGCTGATCATTTTAGAAAAAGTCCCATATCAATATCTCTTATAGTTTTCAAGAAGTAGTCGCTACAAACTTATTTTTTAAAAATCTATTTTTAACTGTGGCGGCCATCTTGAATTTCCGGCCGACCTGAAATTTTTCTAGGATCAACTAGACATCAAGAGCAACATTCCTGTGAAGTTTCATGAACATCCGTCAAG
This sequence comes from Cyrtodaria siliqua, assembly GCA_037043455.1. Classification (NCBI taxonomy): domain Eukaryota; kingdom Metazoa; phylum Mollusca; class Bivalvia; order Adapedonta; family Hiatellidae; genus Cyrtodaria; species Cyrtodaria siliqua. Next base: position 14,413 of record JAWPHD010013073.1, read on the forward strand.
TAGTTTCAGAGGAGTAGTCGCTACAAGTTTTTACTATATAACTCTATGTAACCAAAGATGGCCACTGGCAGCCATGTTTAACGTCGAATCAAAATAATTTTCCACAAGGATCTACATCATGTCATGCTCATCATTTTAGAAAAAGTCCCATATCAATATCACTTATAGTTTTCAAGAAGTAGTCGCTACAAACTTATTTTTTAAAAATCTATTTTTAGCTGTGACGGCCATCTTGAATTTCCGGCCGACCTGAAATTTTTCTAGGATCAATTAGACATCAAGAGCAACATTCCTGTAATGTTTCATGACAATCCGCCAAGTAGTTTCAGAGGAGTAGTCGCTACAAGTTTTTACTATATAACTCAATGTAAACAAAGATGGCCGCTGGCAGCCATGTTTAACGTCGAATCAAAACGATTTTCGACAAGGATCAACATCATGTCATGCTGATCATTTTAGAAAAAGTCCCATATCAATATCACTTATAGTTTTCAAGAAATAGTCGCTACAAACTTGTATTTTGAAAATCTATTTTTAGCCATGGCGGCCATCTCGAATTTCCTGCCGTCCTGAAATTTTGCTAGGATCAATTAGACATCAAGAGCAACATTTTTGTGAAGTTTCATGAAAATCCGTCAAGTAGTTTCAGAGGAGTAGTCGCTACAAGTTTTCATTATATAACTCTATGTAAACAAAGATGGCCGCTGGCAGCCACGTTTAACGTCGAATCAAAACGATTTTTGATAAGGACCAACATCATGTCATGCTGATCATTTTAGAAAAAGTCCGATTTCAATATCACTTATAGTTTTCAAGAAGTAGTCGCTACAAACTTCCATGAAAATCTATTTTTAGCCATGGCGGCCATCTTGAATTTCCGGCCGACCTGAAATTTTGCTAGGATCAATTAGACATCAAGAGCAACATTTCTGTGAAGTTTCATGAAAATCCATCAAGTAGTTTCAGAGGAGTAGTCGCTACAAGTTTTCATTATATAACTCTATGTAAACAAAGATGGCCGCTGGCAGCCATGTTTATCGTCAAATCAAAACGATTTTCGACAAGGACCAACATCATGTCATGCTGATCATTTCAGAAAAAGTCCCATATCAATATCCCTTATAGTTTTCAAGAAGTAGTCGCTACAAACTTGTATTTAAAAAATCTATTTTTAGCTTTGGCGGCCATCTTGGATTTCACATCAACATGAATTTTTGCTAGGATCAACTAGACTTCATGGGCAACATTTTTGTAAAGTTTTATGAATATCCATCCAGTAGTTTCAGAGGAGTAGTCGCTACAAATAAAAGTTAACAGACAGACGGACAGACGGACAGACGGACGGACGGACGGACGACGCACCACAGCATAAGCTCTGCTGATCTCTGATCAGTAGAGCTAAAAATTGGTAATGACAAATTTCGCACGACAAGTTTTAGAAATATACAAAATGTTGCTTCACGTACAAAGTCTGAGTTCCTCAAAGTCAAAAAAGAGCCAAAACAAGCAAAATGCATACAAAATTAACATGTTGCAAGTAGCTGAATGGGAAAACAGTCAACTCGTTACTTACTGGTTTTCTTGAATTTCTCATGAATGTCAAACTTTTAACTTTTTCTCAACCATAATTAAAGTAAGGAATAAATATATGATTGAACACATTTATGACGTGAAAGGTTACAGCAAAATTAAATATTCGTAATGACGTTGATTATGCAAATTTGATTGATACTTCAACCCAGGTAGTATACATAGTTCTGTGCCAAGATAATGACTTGAACCCACACTGACTTGAACTCGAGTTACAGCCCCAGCTGCCAAATAGCTAATTATGCAGAAGTGGTCCATGATCATTATATGAATATCATTCTAAACAACAGTAACCACCATAAATATGAGAAGTAAACATCATGACAGGTAAAAGCGCACGTACAACTTTGTAAATGTTCCTGGATTTTCTGTAGTTCGGGTACCAGTAACCAGTATAGAAGCACGATTAAAGGGACACACAAACACACACATATATAATACACACTATAAATATACTGAACCAGTTAAGACAATGTGCCAGATGGGTTATGCCGAGCTAGTGGAGGGGAGATCCACCATAGTTTTCACTTGACTAGAAATAAGGAGAATGTTTATATTGGCGGTTACATAATGCGCCAAGACACAACTTTGTTTACATGCCAAATCATGAAATAACATAATGTACTTGGTTTTCAGAACATAGAAAAAATAACATGCAATTGAGGGACTGGAGCTGATCTGGAAGCATTGTTAATCCAAATAGGAATACAACAATCATAATGCGTTTCAGATTCCTATTCAAAGTGCAAATATGCTAAACTAGGACCATTTATTATATCTGATATGATTTAATTATTGTTAATGAAATATTTTGGTCTGGAAAACTAGACAACTCGGCTAGTTTTGTTATACATGTAAACAGCATTAATAGTTATTCATATAACACTTTAAGGATCTTATAAATTCTTCGTTTGTGAAAGGGGGCGTCCGTGGCCGAGTGGTTAACGTCTCTGACTTGAAATCACTTGCCCCTCACCGCTGTAGGTTCAATCCCTCAGGGGCATAGGAACCTTTATGTGAGAAAGCTATCCATCTGGCTTGCGGAACGTCGGTGGTTCTACCCAGGTGCCCGCCCGTGCATGAAAATTGCCCGGAGGGGCACCTGGGGTCTTCCTCCACCAATGGAAGCTGGAAAGTCGCCATATGACCTTAGCTGTTGGTGCGACTATAAAATCCAATTCAATTCAATTCAATTCGTTTGTGAAAGACGTATACTTGATTTGAACTATATGAACAACTGTTAGCAACCTAATCCCATATATTTATCAATATTTATGATTTAGCAATAAAACGCGGCGGAATAGTTCAGCTTTACAGATCGAACATTTTCAATAAATAATAACTGTAAGGTATAGCATGCACCTTAAATTATTGCATATGTACATTTCATGTAAAACTGAAGAACACTAAAGAGGTTTTCATTCGTATTTGATTGACACCAATCCCTCTAAGACTTCTAGATCACCACCAGTGCCTTTAAATTAAATTAAATTCTTGATCAATTGTAATTAATGTTGTGAAGTTGGGTTAAAAACGGTCAAACGGTTTCTAAGCAGATGTCGTTAAAGTACAAGTTATACAATGTTGAAGATGGACAAAAACAAAGTCCCAATCTTTGGGATTTCAGCTCAGGACTGATCTAGGCCTACAAATATAAGATCCCATCAATATAACTGCATCAACATTTCTATAGTACAGGAACCTGACAGTAACCATAATTACTTAACTTCCCAATCTCAATATACATCTACATCTACAATGGTATTATAGTAAAAGAGTTACCTGCAATACCTATTACCACCCCACTAATTGCATAACAAATAACAGCAGCATAACTTTCTGTATAATTCCTAGTGTTCATTTATTCAGGCATGGATGAAGAACATTGGAATTCAGGATTTGGTGTGCAATTACCCTAATGTCAATTCTACAATATTGGTGCACAAAAGTTTTGCAATTTATCCCAGGTTAAAATCTGGAATATTGTTGAATGATCCAAGTTTAAAACTTAGAATATTAATGAATGATCCACTTTAAAACCTAGAATAATTTTGTTGAATGATCCCACTTTAAAACCTAGAATATTATTGAATGATCCCACTTTAAAACCTAGAATATTATTGAATGATCCCACTTTAAAACCTAGAATATTTTTTGTTGAATGATCCCACTTTAAAACCTAGAATATTATTGAATGATCCCACTTTAAAACCTAGAATGTTATTGAATGATCCCATTTAAAACCTAGAATATTATTGAATGATCCCACTTAAAAAGAAAATTATTGAATGATCCCATTTTAAAACCTAGAATATTTTTGAATGATCCCACTTTAAAACCTAGAATATTATTGAATGATCCCACTTTAAAACCTAGAATGTTATTGAATGATCCCATTTAAAACCTAGAATATTATTGAATGATCCCACTTAAAAAGAAAATTATTGAATGATCCCATTTTAAAACCTAGAATATTATTGAATGATCCCACTTTAAAACCTAGAATATTATTGAATGATCCCACTTTAAAACCTAGAATATTTTTGTTGAATGATCCCACTTTAAAACCTAGAATATTATTGAATGATCCCACTTTAAAACCTAGAATGTTATTGAATGATCCCATTTAAAACCTAGAATATTATTGAATGATCCCACTTAAAAAGAAAATTATTGAATGATCCCATTTTAAAACCTAGAATATTATTGAATGATCCCACTTTAAAACCTAGAATATTAATGAATGATCCCATTTTAAAACCTAAAATATTATTGAATGATCCCAGTGCTCTCCAGAAAATATGAAGTAGTAGGTGAAAAAATAATTGTAGTAAGCGCAGTCACACACGATATGAGATGCGAAGCGGGTCGCTTGAGCCACGAAGCGGCTAGGGGGTGGGTTTGGTAGGGGTGTCCCCTGCCTCTAGGGGATTTGGGTGGTTTCCCTCTCTTTTTTTTTATTTTGACGGTGCAAAATGGTGCTTTCTGGTGCATTTTACACTTTTTTCGTTGGTCTGTAAGGACACTTTTATAATATGTACAAAGATAAATAATTCTAAAAAAAAAATTTTTTTTTTTTGTATATTTGAGAAAAGTAGCCGGCGCTAGGTTCTAGAGTAATAGGCGATATCGCCGGCCGCCGGGGCTTTTGGAGAACACTGTGATCCCAGTTTAAAACCTAGAATATTTCTGTTGATTGATTGATTGAATTGGATTTTATAGTCATATCAACAGCTAAGGTCACATGGCGACTTTCCAGCTTCCTTTGGTGGAGGAAGACCCCAGGTGCCCCTCCGGGCAATTTTCATGCACGGGCGGGATCCTGGGTAGAACCACCAACGTTACGCAATTATTTCTGTTGAATGATCCCACTTTTAAACCTTGTATACTGTGGCACATAATTATGACACAATGCAATTTAATTATTTAATGATTTGTTTTACGACTACAATTAATTATAAACCTGTAAGAATACTGAAATACAAACCCATCTTCAAACCTTAATGAGAATCCATTATTGAACAATGGAACAGATGTGACTTTTTTAACGCCAAGTTTAAAATTATTAGCAATATCCCTCAGGTATGCAAGGCCGACCATAAAAAAGTGTTGGTTTGCTGTTTCCCTACCTACCCACGAAAAAGGGCCTTACCCAAAACTCTTTATAGCATTTCTTTAACATTTTTGTTGTTGCTATCTTCAGTATATTTTTCTTTAATTTTTTAAGGTGTTTACTGTCCTTGATAGACAAAAAAAAAATCACCGACCCGTTTATGAAATTCTGGGTCGGAAAACAGCAAACAAATACTTTTTTAAGGATGGCCCAACCATAGTAACGAGATAACTAATCTTCGGGTCTTTTATTAATAAGTTCAGTGTTATTTATGGCTCATTTAGTTTGTTTTATTTCATACAAAAATAATGTACCTGAACAATTCTGGAAGAAATACCAATCCTGATGTACTCTCAAATATGACATTTTTGAAGTCTTATCATTTATTCATTGGTCACAATTCTGCTAAAATCGTATTAAAGTAAAGAACATTTAATTATAATAACATTTAAAGGTCATCTTTATGTAAAACCTATTTTTTACAAAATCTGTTGAGACCATTACCACAATTTATGCACAAAATAGCCCAAAAAGATACAATTTCCTTTTATTTTTGTATGTTCCCAATAAGAGAATTTGTTTAAACTTTCTAAGCACATAGTTAACATATATAAAAACAAAATGTGCAATAAAAATGTTAGGTCCCCATGCTTGTTTAGATTTTTTTTTGAAACCCTACCCCTATGCTAAAAGGCCAAGTTTTGTATGAAATTATATAGAAATGGTATATTTTCCTTTTTTGTTATGCTCCTAATAACAGAATTTGTTCAAACTTCCTAGGCACTTATTTGAACATATAGTAAGACAATATATGCTATTAAAATTATAGGTCACCTTGCATATTGAGATTTAATATTGGTTTTTGGAACCCTACCATTATGATTAAAAAATTTAATTTTGTTTGAATTTTTACAAAATGCTATATTTTTCCTATGTTATGTATGTTTCTAATAATAGGCATTTATTTTTATTTTATAATAAAGACAATAAAAAAAAATAAAAATAAAAAATAAAAAATATAAAACAAAATTAAATTTTTTTTAAAAAAAGACATAAATACAACTAGTCATCAAGAGCAACATTCATGTAAATTTTTAGGAAAATCCATCCATTGTTTTATAAGAGAAGTCGCCCAAAATGCTGCACATGAAAAACTACAGAAAATGCCTTTAAAACATCATGCAAATTGTTTATTGTATAACTGTAATTTAAATTTGTGTGTTGCAAAAACATATGAACTTCTTTAAACGTATATATATATACAAGTAACATAAATAGATATTGCATGCATTCATCAGTTAATGTTTTAAACATTAAGTTGTAAACGAAACACCAGACTTAGGGGTTGAAATTATAATCTGAAGGAATGCAGTATGTATACATGCAAACCAAAATTATTTTACTTCCCTAAAAACAGAGTTACAGGAATTGTATTTCATGTTTACTACGCAGGTGAAAGCTAACAAAATCATAATTTATACTGCAAAATTAATGGGTACGAGAAGCATTAAAATCTCAAAATAAATACTAAATGGAGCTATCTAGAGTATGACTGTGTCGGCTGCCTTGTTTGACAATGTATATGACACTGATCCCAGATTTTGACCGTAACATATTGGTCTGGTCTCATGCGGCAAAAAAAACAACTCAGACCTGTGTTTTAGCGAGACTGATCAGAGTTCAGAAGAGCTTATGCCGTGGTGCGGCGTCCTCTAAATTGTTGTGGTAACTTCTCTTTCCCCAAATTGAATAAGCACCGTAAAGGCGGAGATTTTTTTCTATCCAGCCTATGTAAAAATTATTTTAAAAATTAATTTTAATTTTAAAAATAAAATGGTCTTTAGGCATTTATCATTATATTCCCATAAGAGTAAAACAAGAAATGTCACCAATATGACAAATGCCTCTGAAAACTTTGACTCATTTGACCTTTTTGACCTCAAGGTGTGACCTTGACCTTTGAGGTATGGACAAAATTCTTACAGATGACACACCCTCTCATTGTGGTTAACATTTATGTGAAGTTTCATGCAGATTCCTTCAGTTCTTTCAATGTTATGTCTGCATGATACATGATCGTTTCAGATGGAATTGTTGTGAACAGAAAGACGAATGGACAGACGGGCGGTGAGATTACAATATGCCTCTCTTCAGGGGCATAAAAAAGTAATAATTTATCATCAATGATACTAAAACAAACTTTCATTACTATTCAAAAATGGTAACACTCACCAAACAGTATAATTCCACTTTGAATTATATACACAATTTATTGAATCACGCTCAATATTATCCAGCATCTGATAACCATGATGAGGGCATGGGGATGATTTCACAAATACAATCTTAATCATCAACTATTCACTGGCATTTAATTACCTCAAAAAAGTATTATATTATTAACAGGATGCACAACACTTAAATATGTTTACTACACAATTTAAATACTGTACCTCTGATGTAATGAATATCGCACCAGGGCAATACTGCACAATAATAGAGGAAAACCAATTAAGGCACTTCCATTACTCTCTGTAACAAACAGTTTTTCATATCGGATAATTGACTGCACTCACAACTATCTAACTGAAGGTAATTGTCTGTTAAAATGATGGGGCTCTGCGCATATTTTTTTGAACCAGACAACTCTAGATGTCTAAATATTGCATTTTAATTTACAATCCATTTCTGTGAAGCAGTTTCCCAGATACAGGCCTACAGGTACAAAAAAACTTTTACCAAATTGTTCTTTAGTATAAAAGGGAGGCCGGCCTGCCAAATTCATGGTTTGGGGGCCAAAACATACTCTGCCCTCCACTACTCCTCAATTATTAGCTACAAATTAACTTCATGTAGAAGACACATAAATCGCTTCAAAGATATCCTTCTCTGTCCATTTTATAAATAAACCGTCCAGCAATTAACAAAGAACCAAAAATTACTTTGAGAAAGTACATGATATTTTTTAACATCAAGTAGAAGAACTGCATCAATCGGCTGAAGTTGCAAATGAGAATATAAATGGTGCTGCTACTGATAAAATGTATATGATGTTGACAAAAACAATACGCATATAAAAAATAAACCAAAACACTGGAATCATAATGAGTAACAAACACACAAACCAAAACTATATAATTACTAACTTTTGAATAAACTCCGCACTTTGTATGATCATAACAAACACTATTTCCAAGTAACAAGAGTTGACTGCCCGCCAGCTAAGTGACATAATATTGTGCGTGATTACATCCAAGTACACATATATTCTCTGTAACAATCAAACAGTTCTGAGACCGAGACTGACCCCTAGCTGACAGTCAGATATTGATTTAGTACTTGGCTTGACCACACTAACCGCTGGTCATTCACCTGGTTTTAACTGATTAATTATCTCCTGAACTGCACCTCCAGGTCTGGCTGAGCCAACTATAAGTATGAATGCTTGTATCAATGCAGGGAACTTGATAATTGCCTCCAATATTCTGTCAGTGACATGATATCAATGTATGTAATGTAAAACATACAGAATCATTGACCTCAGATTACAAATGTTACCCTTGCAACACTTTGAGACTGATGATTAATATAGATTCATATGATGATGATGATGATGATGATGATGATGATGATGATGATGATGATAAAAAGGATGATGATGATGATGATGATGATAAAAAGGATGATGATAATGATGATGATGATGATGATGATGATGATGATGATGATGAAAAGGATGATGATGATGATGATGATGATGATGATGATAATAAAAAGGATGATGATAAAAAGGATGATGATATTGAACCTGAAAAAGATGAAGATGGCAATGAAGAAGAAGAAGAAGAAGAAGAAGAAGAAGAGTCCAATATTAATAAGCAGATATTTGTATATGTTGAGGCTTATTTGTAATTTACTTAAATGATGTAGAACGGCTACTGCAGCATTCATCAAAAATAATCATGTTGAGGTTTAAATTTCTTTAGATTGACTAAATGAGTCACAATATATAGCTGTTCCTTTCTTTAAACTGAATATTTATACTAGTAAGGGTACATAACTTTGTAAGATTAATTATTATTAAATAACTTGAAATTAAAGACGAAGATCTGTAACAGCCATGTGCCCCACTGTCAGAAACAAATACAAAAGTGCACTTAAACTGTAAACACAGCTAGAGGTCACAGTCGAGCGATAGTTTTGAAACACAGCTAGATAAATCGTAACCAGACTTTTGTAACACATGACAAGAGTTGAATGGAATTCCTACCTGATAACAGTCATACACAAAGCAACTGTCTCACCTAATTACAAAGTGTAGTAAAAAAATTAAAAGACAATTCAAAGGGACACGTGATCTTGATTCTTAGAACCACTTGCAGCATTACTCTATAGTTTTTTAATTATTTGTGAATAATATATTTAAAGGGACACTGTCCATAAGTAAGCAGATATTGAGCGTAACCAAATAACTGTCTGGCTTTTTTCAGTGAATTGTATACATGAAAACTTGAGCATAGACCTAAAGAAGTCTGTAGTAATACATTCTTCAATTTTAAGAATAAAAGTTTTAATTGTTATTTGTAAACAATGCGGGATCCACTTTATTTACCTTTTCGGCTGATCACTTGACTACCATTAGCGCATTAGGTTTTCTACAAAGTATGTATTGCGTAATATATATAGCCCGCTTAGCTCAGTCGTCTATCGCGCACTCACTATTATTACCCGAGAGTGTAATTTTAGTTTGGGCTGCGAGTTCAAACGCACAAAGAGGCACTTCTTTTTTTGTACCGCAATTCAATTCCGTGTAAACAATCTTGCATTTTATTAGTAAATATTCATTAATGTTTAGTGTGTAATGTTTGTGAACGTAATTAATGTGTGTTTTATAAGCTAAAAGTAACAGACATTGTCCCTTTAATAATTGCAAAACCTAATTTTGAGACAAACTAGTATGGTACAGTATTATTAATTAATAGTTCCGTACAATGCATTAGTTACTTATTAAAAACTTATTGTTAAAAATCACTACCATATTTTCCCAATTACCTGATAGCACCTCGATTCCTCCATTTAAAGAAATGAATAAAAGATATAATAAAAATCTAATTAAAAAAATGCAATAAATTTTCAATCTTTTGTATAACCGTAATAAAAAAAAAAAATACACATAATTTTTATTTTATTTTTAATTTTATATTAAAGAGAGTGTGCCCCTTTGCATACTGCATTTCATCCGGGTGAAATACGGTATGAGAAAATACAGAAGCTTATTTTTATTTTCCCTTCTACGCAAATACATGCTTATCTGGAGCTCTCCGATGACATACAATTATTTTTCTAAAACTAACTTCAATAGTTAACTTCAATTACTGTAAACCATACCTGTTTATGATGTTTCAAACATTAAGCAATAATTTTACACCTTTTGATTTGTCTCCAAAGATAAACACTCCAATTAACTGACTGTGGTATGTGCCCCCATTGATGCGTCACATTTAGTGCAGGTTAATACTTAGGACAAATATCAAAACAAATATATATATATGTAAATTTTACATACTGACATTTGTGTTGTTACATAAAAACCTAGAAATTACCAAGAAAACATTCTGATCTCATTACAATCAGTACCTATTACAGGTATCAATTACATTGCCCTTGTTCTGTATACATGTAGTTACAGTCATCCTACAATGGTAACTGAATACAATTAGAAGTTCAGAGAGGACATTACTTATCGAAATGTAATAATATACCAATTAACAATCGCTCAATAATCCTGCACTAAGAGTCTTCAATTTATTCAACCTGAACATTACTTGTAGAAATGTAATAATATACCAGTCTGAGTTAACAATCGCTCAATAATCCTGCACTAAGAGACTTCAATTTATTCAACCTGAACATTACTTGTAGAAATGTAATAAATAAAGAATCTTAAACGAGTTCCCATTTCATATAAGATTTATGAAACGAGTTATGAATTATTTTAATTTTAATGAGCCTTTTTAACGAGTTTAATAAATCTTATATGGAATGGGAACGAGTTTAAGATCCGTTTTATCACACAACATTGCAATCAAATTAGTAAAAATTAATTCAGATGGACATAAAACCACCACGACGTCAGACACACTTTAGCGCCAAAATGTCATAAAATATGTGACGTCGTAATGTCATGTCTCACACATAACGTTGCGTATAAAAGAATTTGTGTTTTACCTCTTTACAAAATAGCAGTTTACGCCAACTTTTTAACAAACCAACAACAATGTTTTGTATAACGTGCATTATTTTTATAAGCTGTCACAAATAATAAGTTTATGACTCAGATCTGGGTGAATTTTTAATAAATAAAATAGTTTCAGTTAATAAACTTGCAGTGTTACAGGTTTAACTCAACCAATCAAAATCGTTCCAGATACTAAATGAGTGTTCGACACTGCTAACAAGGGACGTTATGTGATAAATTTAAGGTTTATGTCATAGACCATACCAGTGTCATGGTTAAAAAACTCCTGTAATCAAATCCATTAACGATAAAGACGTTTTTTAGGAACTTATGGATTTTTGAAGAAGGTAAAGTTTCTTAAAACAGGTGGGGGCGCTTCTATTAGGGAAGGCGCTACTAATAGAGGAAATACAGTATCTGTATACTATTAACGCTGTATCCCCGACGCGATGTGCCGACGCTAAGCATACAAGGTAGCTTGCAGATCCAAATGGTTTATTTGTAGCGCAGGTATACATTGTTTATGCAAAAAAAAAATTGCAAAGAAACCTAAATGGAAGCGGCTACCTTGGAGCGATGACGTCATCGTGCCTTTTTACCATATATGGCATACTGACATAATGTCTTTCAAACCAAAGCAAATCACTGCTAGGATCAATTAGACATCAAGAGCAACATTCCTGTAAAGTTTCATGAAAATCGGCCAAGATAGTTTCAGAGGAGTAGTCGCTACAAGTTTTTACTATATAACTCTATGTAAACCAAGATGGCCGCTGGCAGCCATGTTTAATGTCGAATCAAAACGATTTTTGACAAGGATCAACATCATGTCATGCTGATCATTTTAGAAAAAGTCCCATATCAATATCACTTATAGTTTTCAAGAAGTAGTCGCTACAAACTTGTATTTTAAAACTATTTTTAGCTTTGATGGCCATCTTGGATTTCACATCAACATGAATTTTTGCTAGGATCAACTAGACTTTATGGGCAACATTTCTGTAAAGTTTCATGAATATCCGCCAGGTAGTTTCAGAGGAGTAGTCGCTAAAAGTTTTTACTATATAACTCTATGTAAACAAAGATGGCCACTGGCAGCCATGTTTAACGTCGAATCAAAACGATTTTTGACAAGGACCAACATCATGTCATGCTGATCATTTTAGAAAAAGTCCCATATCAATATCACTTATAGTTTTCAAGAAGTAGTCGCTACAAACTTGTATTTTAAAACTCTTCAATTAGCTTTGGCGGCCATCTTAGATTTCACATCAACATGAATTTTTGCTAGGATCAACTAGACTTTATGGGCAACATTTCTGTAAAGTTTCATGAATATCCATCCAGTAGTTTCAGAGGAGTAGTCGCTACAAATAAAAGTTTACGAACAGACGGACGGACGGACGACGGACGCCGCACCACGGCATAAGCTCTGCTGATCTCTGATCAGTCGAGCTAATAAGCATACAATTTATACATATTGATATTTTATCAATTTGCAGTGATTTTCTTTGCTTTCAAATGTATTTTGTCAATATGCCATATATGGTAAAAAGGCGCGATGATGTCATCATTCCAAGATGGCCGCTTCTTTACAAATTTTCAATAGGTCCTAGCTATCTCTTTTATTTTTCATGGCATTTTGATAATTCTTTCATATTTCTTTCAAGTTTTTCAGAGCCCTTTTAAATAAATCTTGTTTAAAAATAGTGCATCAACCCCTTTAATGGTAATATACTTGACAAAAACTCAATATCATCTCCATTAAAGTTAACAATAAACATATTCTGACAAAGAAATTAAACAAGAGGTCAATGACCTTGAAGCTCTTCTAATAGATTTTTGATAGCTATAGATCAGCATTCGTGTGAAGTTTCATGAAAATCTATGAAGTAGTTTCAGAGGAGTAGTCGCTACAAGTTTTCATTATATAACTCTATGTAAACAAAGATGGCCGCTGGCGGCCATGTTTAATGTCAAATCAAAATAATTTTTGACAAGGATCAACATTATGTCATATTGATCATTTTAGAAAAAGTTCCAGATCAATATCACTTATAGTTTTCCAGAAGTCGTCGCTACAAACTTGTATTTTGAAAATCTATTTTTAGCCATGGCGGCAATCTTGAATTTCCGGCCGACCTGAAATTTTGCTAGGATCAATTAGACATCAACAGCAACATTCCTGTGAAGTTTCATGAAATCCTTCGAGTAGTTACAGAGGAGTAGTCGCTACAAGTTTTTACTAGATAACTCTATGTAAACAAAGATGACCGCTGACAGCCATGTTTAACATCGAATCAAAACGATTTTCAACAAGGACCAACATCATGTCATGCTGATCATTTTAGAAAAAGTCCCATATCAATATCACTTAGAGTTTTCAAGAAGTAGTCGCTACAAACTTGTTTTTTAACAAGAGTTCAATGACCTTGAAGCTCTACTGATTGATTTTAATTTTAGGAAGTACATTGTAGTCACTACAAACTTGAATTTCCGGCCGACCTGACATTTTGCTAGGATCAATTAGATATCAAGAGCAACATTCCTGTGAAGTTTCATGAAAATCCGTCAAGTAGTTTCAGAGGAGTAGTCGCTATAAGTTTTCATTATATAACTATGTAAACAAAGATGACCACTGGCGGCCATGTTTAATGTCGCATCAAAATAATTTTCGACAAGGATCAACATCATTCCATACTGATCATTTTAGAAAAAGTCCCATATCAATATCACTTCTAGTTTTCAAGAAGTACTGGCTACAAACTTGTTTTTTGAAAATCTATTTTTACCTGCGGCGGCCATCTTGAATTTCAGACCAACCTGAAATGTTGCTAGGATCATTTAGACATCAAGAGCAACATTGTTGTGAAGTTTCATGGAAATCCGTCGAGTAGTTTCAGGGGAGTAGTCGCTACAAGTTTTTACTAAATAACTCTATGTAAACCAAGATGGCCGCTGCAGCCATGTTTAACGTCGAATCAAAAACGATTTTCGACAATGATCAACATCATGTCATGCTGATCATTTTAGAAAAAGTCCCATATCAATATCACTTATAGTTTTCAAGAAGTAGTTGCTACAAACTTGTTTTGTAAAAATCTATTTTTAGATTTGGCAGCCATATTGGATTTCGCATCAACATGAATTTTTGCTAGGATCAACTAGACTTCATGGGCAACATTTCTGTAAAGTTTCATGAAAATCCATTCAGTAGTTTCAGAGGAGTAGTCGCTACAATAAAAAGTTAACAGACATACAGACAGACGGACGGACGGACGGACAGACAGACACCGCACCACAGCATAAGCTCTGTTGATCTCTGATCAGTAGAGCTAATAAAATGGGGTTTTAAGCCATGCTAACGCAGCGTATTAGGTCATACTGTGACACTCCAAACTGAATTGAACATGGTTCATACAAAATTATCATTATGAAATTTAAGGACTCTTTAAGGACTTTCAAGGCCTTAATAACTCATTTTTAATCCCTGGTTAACTGTTATTTTATTACCGGCAAAGATTAAAATATTGGCAATTTCTTTTTTTTTTGCCGATTTTTTAAAACTATGTCAGATATTATTCCTCTTGTATAATTAATCGACTGATTATGAAATTCAAGGACCTTTAATGATGTCAGAATTTAAGGACTTTTTATGGCTGGAGTGGATTTAAGGACTTTTAAAGGCTACTACTGAAATTTAAGGACTTTTTAAGGCTGTATGAACGTTGTTGAATGTTGTTTAATGGCTCATCGTTGTTTAATGGCTCATCAACACAGTAAAGGTTATTTAGATCCGACCCAGAGAGATGGAAAGGATACATAGGAATCCAGGAACCGTGCCCTACTCTTATTATCGAATAGATTCCTATGGTTCTTTAACATGCTCGGAGGATAGACCGATACACGGGACCGGTTTACGTCCCCATCCGACGGATGACGCTAAGGGAAAGTGTCTTGCCCAAGAACACACCGATGAAACTCAGTGGCACCATGGAGGATTGAACCCGGGGCCTCCGGTTACAAATCCGCCGCGCTACCGACTGCGGGCGGTTTTGAGATATGAAGGAGGAAGTTTCCACATCAGACATGGCTCTGCCAGGGAGTAAAAGTCTGTAGCTGGAAAGGTCAAGGCATTATCTACTGAGCTACCAATTGAGCTGTGATTTGAAAACTAAGAAAGTACACATACATCTGTCGTACCTGGTGGAGGTATGTATACCTTATAAAGGTGTGTCGGTGTAATCCAATATGATAATACTTCCAGTCTGCCAGTTTAATGTACAGTGAAATAATGTGACTATCTAAACTGCACATGTAAATATTCTGCTTATCAGCAATCCTATTTTGCACATAAAGTAGAAAAACATTCTCATAACAATGTCAAGTTTACAAAATACACAAATCTTCAATCCTTTCAATTTAGCTCCCCTTCCACTTGACTAACTGAATAACTAGATCAACAAGAGCCACGCAGTATTAGTCATATTAAATAGCAAAAGATAATCCGAAATAATGACAATATCTCCCAGTCGGTGTTCAGTACTGACATTAAGTACTTTAAAATTACCTGGTGATCTATAGGCACTTTCATCGTGGGCGATTGTTGTTATAAGATCTTTCATGAGAGTGTGAGGACACACTCAGGAGAGTGTCTGGCACTTTTTATGGACAGTTTAAAAGAATTGTTTTGATCTTGTTATTATGAAATCGAAATGAAAGAGAATTATTAAGCAACATGACGTTTTGGCGAAACTGAAATATAATAACTGAAATATAATTTGTTATAAACAGCGGTCATGTAAGTTTACATAATACATGTAAACTCTGATCAGCATATATATGTATAGTCTATACTGTAATTTAATCATTCATGTGGTAATTAGTTTGTGGTAAACCACATCTAATATTACCTCCTGACAAGTTGACAAAGTGATCCAAATTTTGATTACTATGGTAAAGATGAATACACCAAACCATATCCTTTTTATCTCTGCAAAATGTGGCCATTTATTGTTAAATGTACAATGTTTTTTACACAAACAACTTGTTCACATAACGAAACCAACTAGAGCTGTCGCCTTTTACGGCAAATATACCCCCATTACCAGTCCGCCCCATTCCCCACCCTAGATTGAGTGGAATTGGATTTTCATGATCAGGTAATGGTGGCCTTGACCTTTGACTTATTGACCTCAAAACCCATAGGGGCCATCCTCTCACCACAGGTAGTTCAGCTATGAAGTTTCATGAGATTTGCTTGAGGGGAAGAGGAATTATGGAGCGGACAAGGTTTTTCATTATCGGATGCTGGAGACCTTGACCTTTGACCAACTGAACTCAAAAGCAAAAGTAGTGTTTCCCCTAATGCGGAATGGCGGGGCGGGTCGGCACGCCCTTTTTTCGCCCCGCCATGCAGTCTTTACATACCGCCACGCATTACTTACATGCCGCCCCGCAGTGCCCTTTCTAAAACTGCTCGCGACTGCAGTCTCTGGAAATACACACACGCACTCTGACACGTCGTGTGACCTTTAAACCGACATCTCCAGATTTAGCCAAGGGGTATTTCCAGTGTGTAACGTTACAGGTAACTGATCACGCGTGACTCTTGTGATAAGCATTGGTTGAATATACACTCTCCAAATAACAAATTTCTCGCTTCAAGGGTAGTGGGAAATCAAGTCGGCGGCCACCCAATCATCACTTTGCCGAATATCTAGGTCATATGCGCGGAATGTTTTGCGAGAAGAATGCGAACTTTTTTAATAATCTCAAAGCACTCGTTTATTAATGCGATTCAATGAGGTATTCAGTGTATTTCATTGATAAGGTATGAAATTAAACTTATATGGATGTGCATCATTCCCCCAAAAGCGTGATATGCATAGAATATTTGATGTTTGTAAAAGTTTGTGAAACTTACAAATGAGTAAATTACGGTTTATTGACTTCTGTTTGGTAAGTTTTGAATCAGGAGTCACACATCATGTTTTACTACAAATTATTAATGTAATAATACCATTATACCGCCACATCAAACTAAATACTTTTTTTATTTTATTTGTATTCACGCAGTACACAGAAGCACAGGTATATTCGGCGCGTAATTTGGTCACTACTATTCCCCAACCCTCCCAAAAAAAACTTCATCCAAAGATGTTGTTTTTTTTTGGTGGGTTTTCGGTGGATGGGTGTGTGTGGTAATAGTGACCAAATTATGCGCCGAATACCTGTGCAGAGAAGTAGATACAGAATATTGATGAAAACTCGTACTCATATCATAAAAGCGACGTTAAATTACAAAGATTTTTTTTACTAATTTTGCGCGTTAAAAATGCCCTTTTTTTTATTTACCCTGCCCTTTTTCAAGGCTGGGGGAAACACTACAAAAGGTGTCCTCCTCTCACCACAGGCAGTTCATCTAAGAAGTTTCATGAGATTTTCTTTAGGGGGAGAGGAGTTCTAGAGTTGACAAGGTTTT
The DNA here is from genome assembly GCA_037043455.1 of Cyrtodaria siliqua. Lineage (NCBI taxonomy): Eukaryota > Metazoa > Mollusca > Bivalvia > Adapedonta > Hiatellidae > Cyrtodaria > Cyrtodaria siliqua. Next base: position 32,338 of record JAWPHD010013073.1, read on the forward strand.
TCATTATGGGGCCCCGATGACCTAGACCTTTGACCTACTGACCTCAAAATCAATAGGGGTCATCCTTTCACCACAGGCAGTTCACCCATGAAGTTTCATGAGATTTGCTTCAGGGGGAGAGGAGTTATGGAGTGGACAAGGTTGCATCTACAGACAGACAGACGAACAGGCAAGATGAAACCAGTATGTTTATACCCATTAAACTTCGTTTAGCGGGGTATGAAAATACACATTTTACTCTCTCACAAAATGTGCCTCTAAATTGGTCTATGCACAAAAACATGTTGATATCACAATACCAGATCTTGTGTTTAATAATTTGTTATTCATAATTTTGAACACCATATCACTGTGACTTTGCAATTTCAGGGCCATAATAGAGGCATGGCACATGGGAAATGTCTTCCTTCCAATGAAAGAGGGACAAACAACAGGCCATCACCAGTGCAACGATGCCTTCTAGTGAGTCAGATCTATAAACTTTCATGAAAAAAGACCAATAACAATACTGAATAGCATTTTCACAGCCATTCATCAAAACTATCATTTTAAAGAGTAATAATTCTGCAATTGGACACTTGTATTTGTTTTATATTTCAATCCTGAGGGATGTAGCTAGAGTGATTTTTTAAGTGTAATCCGAAATAATAACATTCTCCCAAAATTGCATAAACGCAGCAGCACTGCTGGTGATCTATGCACTTTTATATGAGCAACTGCTATCAAGATCTTTCACAAGTGCATGACGACATAATGATTAAATTTCGATAAGCGTGACTCTTTTTAAGGTCTGGTATAAAAGAATTCTTTTCATGATATTGTTATTAATCAAAACGAAAGCGTAAAGCAACATGACAGTTACTTCATGCTGCGTGAGTTTAATATATTGACCATGTTAGTTTAAAAATGTACATGACATCGGCAGCCTATCTTGCATACGATCCATGGTAAACCACACCTAATATAATATCTTGTGGTAAGTTGACCATTCAACACTAAGGATAAAATGATAAACATTTTAAATTAAAAATTAAAAAGTTTGAATAAACAAAATCAAAAACATTGTGGGTTTTTTCCTGCATTTTTTGTACAAACAACTTGTTGACATGTATAACATAACCAAAAATTCCCGTTTTACTCTCTCACAAAATGTGTCTTTAAATTGGAGCATGTATATACATATGTACATTCCATATACAAAAACATGTTGACATCATAACATCAGATCTTGTTTTTAATAACATTGTTACTCATAATATTAAATATCACTGTGACTGCAATTTCAGGTCCATAATTAAGGCATGGCCTATGCAAGGAAGGACGGAAAAACAACATCCTTTCCCCAGTGCAACACTGGATGCCTTCTAATGAGTCCTATCTATATCTTTCATGAAAAACTAGCAATAATAATAATAGCATTTTCATGGTCATTCATTTACTTCTTTCATGAAACCGATCATATAGCCTGCTATGAATGTATAATGGACTGTCCTTTCATTTGAATTTGAACCATTCCATTTATGTTACAAAGGGGTGTTTTGAAGAAATGACTGATGAGCAGCCATTGTAAACCCTGATCAGCCTGCGAGTTAATCTGGGTTTACAATGGAGGCAAAGGCTGTTGTAGGGCCATCCTTAAAAAAATATTTGTTTGCTGCGCTCCGACCCTGAATTTTTTAAGTGGGTAGGTAGGTAGGTCTTTTTTTTTTCTTTTTTTTTTGCCACAGTCATGATTAAGCATTTTTACAAATCATAATTTCCTATCTCAATGTATTATAATGCAGTCTGTGGATAACCTCATTAATATTTCTTTACGAATAATTTTTTATTAAAAAAAAAAAAAAATTAAAACAAATCCAAAAATACAAATGTTTTTAAAATAATAAAAAAATCCAAAAATAAAAAGGGTTAAAGAGTTATATATTTTGCAATTTGACACTTATTTTTGTTTTATGTTTCAAGTTTGAGGAACGTAGATAGATAGATAGATATTTTTTTATTGATTTAAACTTTACAAGTTTATCATCATATACAATATGCAAACATTTATACGTGACAGAATAAACAAAACAAACAAACAACAAAAACATAATTTTGCACACTAGTTTCAAATAAACTGTATTATTGAATAATTTGAAATATTAAATAATTGAATAAAAAATGTGAAAATGACACTGAACTTTAACTTACGCAAATTAAATTAAATATTAAATTAAAAACAAAACAATTTTGTTCTCATTATCACAAAAGCAGTAACATAAATAATTTATTGCTAATAGTTTTCATTCGAGGATAAACCTAGTTTTGATTAAACAATAAATCATTACGAGAATCAAATGCTTCTTTTATAAACCAAGATAAATTAAACACCTCTTTCTTATTTCTTGTTTTCATTAGCTCTATGAATTTTAAAACACTTGGACGTTTATAATAGTACTTTTTAATGTATTGTCTTCTTATATTAACATATACAGGACAAATCAAAACAAAATGGTATTCATCTTCAATGTCATTAGAATTACAAATGGTACAATAACGTTGGTTTCTTTCTAATCTGTTCTGTGCGTAGCAGCGCCCAGTTTCAATTCGCAGTGAATGCGACGATAGTCTTAGTTTTGAGAAAACAATTCGCAACTTATATGGCAAAATATCGAGATATGGTTCATATTCAAAATTGCCTTTAAAATGTAAATACATTGACAAAACTCTATTATTTACAACATCGCTGTTCCACTTTTGAACAAAACAATCGACTAAACGCTGTTTAAAAGCAGTATGAAATGTTTTCAAAGGAACACTATTTGGATTATTCCAAACATAGCCAAAACCATACTCGTTTAGAAGCTTTTTAATATTCCCAGCCCAATTATTACGCCAATTTTCAATGTTATTGACGGAATTATTGTAAATACTAGAAATTATAATATTGTCAGAGTTAACTGTTTTGCACCAATATTTAACGATTCTAACATAGCGCAATATATACAATGGATACCGCCCAAGTTCCCCGTAAATACCCGCATTGCTAGTAGAAGTCTTAACATTTAAAATATATTTACAAAATTTTAAGTGAATCCTTTCAATTTCTTTCGACTTAGAAAACCCCCAGGCTTCGCAACCATAATTCAGAATGGATCCAACAAAGGCGTCGAATAATTGACACATTGACTTCGGTTTAAAATTAAACTTCTTAGTATTAGCAATTAATATATGTAAAGCCTTTAAACCCTTCCCTGCTAAACTTACTTGATTTAAAACAAATGTTCCGGTATAATTAAAAATAACTCCCAGATAATTAAAATCGTTAACTATTTCTAAGAAGTTGTCATTATATGTCCATGACTCATTTTGTCTTAACTGGCCCCTTTTCCTAAAAACCATAATTTTGGTTTTGACGGAATTTACTTCTACCGTAATCCCCATTTATTACAATAATTAAGGGACTATCACTTGATAAACAGGATAGCGTGTAAAGTAAAAAATGTAAAGTGTCTAGTTTCTCTTTTGCAACTGATTATATTATAAAAAAAATCATTGTGACATATTCTTCTATAAAGTAATTACCTATAAATAAACCAACAAATAGAAAATATAGAACCCATATAGTACACAACATTAATATGTAAGATCTTGCATTAAATCATAAATATTATTCATGTTTACCTTAACAGATTTGTAGTGCTTATTTTTAAATTTCTTCACTGTAAACTGTTGACATGATTGCTATGTAAACACTACTTGTTGGCCCTTCTACCTGGGATAAAAGGTTATTCAGAGCATTCCATTTAAGTTCAGTTGCATTTACCAGTACATTAAAGGGATACACGGCAATCTTGAAGTGTTTGAAATGGGTGTCTCGAGTTATATATCCAGTATCAGTTTTCTTTTACCCTGGTTACATTTAAATAAATCAAATTTTAAGTATTCACTAGTTTGTCTTATTATACTATAAGTTTTAATATATTATTGGTGCATTAATATCAAAAAATAATAACATGCAAAAACAAATTGCTTAATACTATTCTTATAATTAATATTAATGATTGAACAAATGAAAGTTATGCAGAAAAACTAGCGGGACGCCGTGAGTTTTTAAAAAATAAAGATTGCCATGTGTCCCTTTAAATATAATACACCACTGATTTGGCTTAGTAATGCCCTACTTGTTATAAGACTTCCAAAACCTCTGTTGTTTCTCATTTAATATGAATGCTTGGCCTTTAAATGTGTGTAAATATGACAAACTATAATCATTTATGTAACTATGCAATCAATAACTATATACATTATAAAAATGTTAATTTTATTCTACACAATCATGTAAAATAAAATTGAAATGTTTAAAACCTTGGAGGAATGAAGAACAGGAAGCAAATCAGGTGTGGATCCAGTCAGTGAAAAGCAGTTGTACATCCAGTCAGGGAAAATCAGGTGTACATCCAGTCTGGGAAAATCAGGTGTACATCCAGTCTGGGAAAATCAGGTGTGGATCCAGTCAGTGAAAAGCAGGTGTACATCCAGTCAGGGAAAATCAGGTGTGGATCCAGTCAGTGAAAAGCAGGTGTACATCCAGTCAGGGAAAATCAGGTGTACATCCAGTCTGGGAAAATCAGGTGTGGATCCAGTCAGTGAAAAGCAGGTGTACATCCAGTCTGGGAAAATCAGGTGTGGATCCAGTCAGTGAAAAGCAGGTGTACATCCAGTCAGGGAAAATCAGGTGTGGATCCAGTCAGTGAAAAGCAGGTGTACATCCAGTCAGGGAAAATCAGGTGTGGATCCAGTCAGTGAAAAGCAAGTGTACATCCAGTCAGGGAAAATCAGGTGTGGATCCAGTCAGTGAAAAGCAGGTGTACATCTAGTCAGGGAAAATCAGGTGTGGATCCAGTCAGTGAAAAGCAGGTGTACATCCAGTCAGGGAAAATCAGGTGTGGATCCAGTCAGTGAAAAGCAGTTGTACATCCAGTCAGGGAAAATCAGGTGTGGATCCAGTCTGGAAAAAACAGGTGTGGATCCAGTCTGGGAAAATCATGTGTGGATTCAGTCTCGGAAAATCAGTTACAGGTTCTTGAATAAACGAATCCCACTGGGAGCTGAGACAGTGTCTACTCTTATGGATGGTGATAGGTATACAGTATACAGTTATCACATGTGTGTTTGGGGAACAGTCAAAACTGTTTTCCAGAGGTGGAGGGGATGGCAGTGTGAACTGTTTCCCGAGGCCGATAGGTCGAGGGAAACAGTTCACACTGACATCCCCCGACACCAAGGGAAAATAGTGTTGACTGTTCCCCAAACACACATGTGATAACTGTTTTATTACCTGGTTAATGTTACTGTACGAAACAGTGAAAATGAAAATTTGTATCTTCAAATATCTTCAAAGCGAGCCATCAGCTTTGTTTACGTCTGCTGAATAATCAGCATCACTTAGCGCTTAGACGCTTGTAAATTTTCCGACAATTTCCGTGACAGTTCGGAAATGTTCAATGTGTGGGGAAATTCGGTATTTTCCGCCCGTCACGAAGTGCAGCGGGAAATGCCGAGTTTTTGAGGTTCCTTCTATAAATAGTAATCGGGGAAATTCCAGCACGTGAGGGAAACAGTCGAAACTAAAGCCCGGTAACAGTTCGTTTTCACCGGGAACAGTCTTTTCCTTAGTGAATTAGCAAGAAATGACGATATAGCATTTATATAGGAGATCAGGTAATAATACTGGTTATACCCATGAAAACTGGGGCGGTCTGCGTTTACACAAACAAAATGATCATCATATTTGGCCTAACATGGCTAAAAATGATATAAAATACCATTCAAAGAAAGCAAACAAACATTGTTTTCATCAAGTACCTTAAACGTTTTCTTATTTTCCCAAACTGAAGATTTCAATATTCCAGATTATATCTGTATATTCCCCCGCCCCTAGCAAGGACTTTTGTGAATATTGTGAAAGAAAGAGGGAAATGTTATTTACCAAAAAAAACAGCCTAAATTGTGACAAAATGACAAATTTAATTGTGAAGTATATAAGCCGACATCGGCTGCCCTGTTACAGAAGGAAGACATAATGCAAAGCTTGCATAAACAACCACTGTCTTTCAACTGACTGAACCTGTATTATCACATGCCTATGCATCAAACTCACCAAAGATAAGTATATCATGCAGATTTAGGCACTTCTTGTAACCACAACCTGTTCTGCTCCACCCATCTCTAGTAGAACCAGACGAATATGAATCGCGACCTACCTACCTAACATGGGGTGAGGAGCTCAAAATGAATCTTTGGCTTTGCGAAACATAGCGGATGGTACGGCAAGAATACAAACAAATCCGGGACTGCAGGAGCGTCTGTTTTCATTCTATCTACATGAGGGGGTATAAATGGAATGTTGCTTCGGCACAAGGCAAACATAGTAACCATGGGGTGATACATACTAACTTCCAAGATTGAATTTTTAATAGTGTTTTACACTTTTAGGCATATATTAATTTAAGAATTTAAACAATTTCAGATGTTCAGAAATTTTCTTGTATATAACAGGGGTCTGGAACAGGGCTTCTAAAATTTTAAAATGCAAATCGGTCCAGGTTTTTCACTGCCGTAAGAATCGCACTTATTTTGAAAAAATCACTAAAATCGCCGTACCCCACCCACCATGTATTTTTTCCGTTTAGTCATTGATATAGAGAACTATTTAAAATGTAGGTTTGTATTATATTTGTATTATTTATAACTTACTTTATCACAATTTGTACATTTTAATGACTGACATCATGTCTTCGCTTTACTAAATGAATAATTTTCACTCAATATTAAAATTGTTGATCATTTGAGGAATTGAACCGAAAGTGTTTCATAAACCGGGTAGGTATAAAACGCGGACTACCACGTGCGTATAAGCGTTTATTTATCCTCGCTGTATTGCACTAAGCATTTTAGCGAGAAGACCTCGGTTTAAAGTCTCATCCGAAGGACTGGTAAGGTAGGAAATACTTTTGAAATATTTCGATAATTAACCCAAATTCGGTCCGGGCTGGGATTGAACGCGCGATCCCTGGGTTACTAAGCCGCAATGATAACCATTACACCACGGCGCTAACACGCGCGGACTAGCGGATTATATACGATTTTACATAAATTTGAGTAATATCGTTTTTCATCAATTAGCTTAAATAATACCAAATGTTACGACTAACGCAAACAATTTCGGTCCGACTTAAAAGAATAACGGTGTCAGGTTTGATCACTTTCCTTAATTAATGTCATTAATATTATACTTAAAGTTATTGTAAACAAAAAATCAAACAAACAATTAACACATCTCGGTATGTTGTTTTTTTTAATGAAGCAAACAAATTTCAGTCCCAGCTTTGGCTACTTAAAAAAACAAACCGACACAAGCAAACAGGCTAACTAACACCTTACGACTAACGGTATATCAAAGAAATTACAGACGGTAACACTCGCTTCAGTGAACCGACAGAACGCGTGATATACTTTCACTGATCACACATCAAAGGCATGCTAACTGGCTGTAGACTCTTCCGGAAAACTCCCTATTATCGGTAATGGTTTAGTCCAAATTGACCAAGTTGACCTACTTTCGCACAGCGAGTGACAAACAATCGTGTTATGGATCAAAGAATATTGCCGCAAGGCATATTTTAGGATATCAGGAGTGTGAAGGCAATTGTAGATTTTTTAACGACCGATAGATAAAAAATCTGGGACCGATTTAAACAGAGATTTTGAAAAGAAAACGGTCCGGAGAAACAGATTTCGGTCTGGGAACCGATAAACCGGCGATTTTAGAAGCCCTGGTCTGGAAATATTTTGAAAATCCACTTGCCCAAAATGTCATTTGCCCCAAAATTAAGCTATGTCAACATGCCTTTTTTTTGAGACCCCGTGCTAAGTTGAATACTATAACTGTTTTTTTGTCATAATTTTTTAGATGATTTCATTGTAAAATTAATGTTTTAAATTAGGAAGGATCAAATGCCCCCGAAGTGACCTGTAAGTGTGACCTTGGAGCAATATGAAACCAACAGATATATTTAAAAATAATTAAAAAAAAATATATATAAAAAAAAAAAAAAAAAAAAAAATATTATTCAAAAAAATAAAAAATAAAAATAAAAAATATATATATAAAAAAAAAAATCTATTTTTTTTTAAATAAAATAAAATCTAAAAAAAATTTGCCATAATCGTTCATTTGCCATACTTGTTTACAAATTGGTTCGATTGAATCGCCATTGTTTCACTTTACCATGTGGTAGTGAACGAGAGTTGTTTCATTGGCTGATAAAAATACATCGGTTATTTGATTGGATAATACAGCGTTTTTTTTCACCATTTTGGGAATGGGTCCGTGGCTGGTCAAATTGGGAAAAAAACACGCTATTTTTCTCAAAATTGGGGAAAACTCGCGTTTTTTCTCAGAATTGGGGAAAATGTTGTTTTGTATTCTGTGAAATATTACATATTTATTGATGATTTACATAATAAAATATTTTCACAACTGTAATGTTTCAAGTTTTTATTGTACTTCACTGTGTTGTTACAGAATAATTTTCCTGTTTTTGTTGTCCCTGAAATGTTAACAATGCTGTTAAGTTCATTGTCATTTAGGGTTGCACCAGATTCTCTGCATATTCTCATGACCGAGGAAAGAGTTTTCTGGCCCAGACGATTTCTGTTATTCGTCCTTTATTTAGTATTAACCCATCGCTCACTGAGGCGCTTGTTACATAGTAGAATATACTAGCGGTAAAGCGTTTCTGCAACGCATAAACAACATGGCGGCGTCCTCGGGTGACGAGGCTGTGTTTTGCGTTTCAATTTACACAGAAAAGCAGAATAAACGTACAATTCTGGTAAAAAACTTTATTAAGAAAATTAATCTTAAACAGAACTGAGAAGATCTATTAAATCTGTGTATTGAGAGTATCCCAGGAGAAAAAAGGACGGAAAAACAACTTTGATTTGGGAATTTTTTAGTTGGAAATTGGGGAAAATGGTCAATTTTTTAAATTGGTAATGGGGCCGTTTATCAGACCCATTTATATAAGGTAAAAAAACGCTGTAATATGGATACAGTACTAGATCAAGTGTTGCGTCATGATTTTTAATTACTGAACAAAAGATTACCTTGGGTCACTACGACAAACCGACCGAAATACAAAGTGACAACACCATCTCAGTAACTGATTTACACACTGATGTGTATTTCACACTAATTTGTTGCGTGACTTACTTCCTGCATATAGGGGCTCGTAACGGGTGTATATTTCACACAGTTTACAAATTCTAAACACTGCATGTCTTCATTTCAAGACTGGCACCAAAACCTACCTCGGCCAATCAAATTCTGCTAAACTGTCCAGTGGGAGGGACTTAACAATCACGAACAACACAGGTGAGTTTTCGACACTTATCAGTAATTGCTCGCGGCGAAAGCAACGGGTGGTTAATTCCTATGCAATTATCGGCAAACTTCACAGTCTTGAAGGCAAATTTTCCCTTGATTTTTTATCTAATGCTGGAACGTCCATCGGGCAAGTGACAGACAACCGATTTACGAAGGTCACCTGCCCGCATCCAAAATCCACTTGCCCGGGGCATCGAGCAACAATATTTCCGAAGCCTTGTATAAATAATAAAAATTAGTTCAACTGCCAAAGACAGGGGACAAAATATATTTTACTGTACACTCATCCTGTAGGACAAGTGGCATTGACATGTTACTCGTCCTTATAGGATGTTTACTCGTCCTGCTCTCATTGTAAAAGTTCATAAGTCAAGTAGTCAGAACAACAACAACATTCTGCTGAACTTTCTCTTCAGTATTTTGTCTCCATTGGACCAATAATAGACGCCACTAATTAATAGCGGTTGGGAACTACGCTTATTGTTCAGCCATTCCCGTTCTGAATCGCCGACACTCGGGCCGAATCCGCTTGCAGTCGCTGACGCAGACTTTCCAAAAAAGCAGTGGCAGAAAAACAATAACGTGGCTCCAGCGTAAATGAAATGATAGAATTTGCAGCAACTCTACAGTTCAGGGTGAGAAGGTTCTAGGCCCATTTTCCATATTTTTCTCGATGTACATGGAAGATGAGCCTGGCATGTTCATGCTTGTTAGGCGCCATATAACCTTTTCATGTGTTTGTGCGCCTTAAAACCCCAATTCAATTCAGTGTACAGGTTTAAAACGCGGCTCTCGAAACAGCGGTAAAATGCGGATGGCTATTCAGAAAATCGGTGTCAAGTTTAGTGTTTTTTTGTGTTTTTTTTAAAAACAGGTAGCGTCAAATCTGTGTCATAAATCTTCTATGGAATAGGAACTCAATTAACATTAGCATTGGGATAACCATATCGGTGGGAAGAAAATATTTATAGTGATTCAAAGAAATTAGGGAGTATGGTGATTCCCCTGTTTGCCGGTGGTCGCTTATTACCGGGGTAGTTTGTAAAAATCCCATTACCATCATGCAATGTCTGTTCATAAGGTCATTTTATGCAAATGTGTTGACCTAGATTGCCGCTATGTGTCAACACAGGAAAAAATCAAAATTATTAAATATTGTTCATTTTAAAAGGAACAAAACAAATACCTCCTGTTTTTTCTATTTTTTCCCTCCTTTTAGCATGCCTGTCTCAAAATTGATCAAATTTGCTTTTTTGGTGTCGTCTGCTAGTTTTAAGCTTTACCATCTTGCTTCATAATAAATCAGGTCACATGTTCCCAAACATGACCAACATCCGGTGCTAACATAAAAACATACGAGGTGATTTATACCTATACACCGGTATACCACCATCTTTTTTTTCCCACCAGACTTGATGTGACCTATTTGCGGTGATGATTTTACAATGAAAACACTTTACAATTGGAAATTTGTTGATGGATATTGAAAGATAATAGATTATTTTATCATCCTATCACACATAGTTTTAAAATGTTATATTTTTGCTTTCAACTGGATGCATTTTATGACAAGTACACCGGTATATAGATGAGCGAGCATATAAGGTCATCCGTTGTTATGTGTATATGAAGTTTGGAAACAACCCATTCAAAAATGTTTGAGAAATACAAGTAATAAGAATGTGTTACGGGATGCGACGTTAACGGACAGCGTGATTCCTATATAGACCCAACTTCACTTTGTGAAAGTGAGGCAAAGTGAGGCAACAACAAAATAAATAAAAACAACAATAAACAAAACAAAAAAAAGAATAAAAAAAAAGAGAAAAGCACACAAAAATATGTGTTAGTAGACTTGTGTCAACATTCTACATAAAAGATGTGCACCGATTTGATGCCAGATCTTGCTGTGCTCGTGTGCTCAAACTCTCACTCAGCGGCGCAGATAAACAAATAAGTGCAGTAAGTGCAGTGCCAGAACGTAAACATGTTTTATATCAAGTTTCCATCCTCAAAGCGACAATGACAGATTATGACAAGTAAGAAATGCGATTCGTTTATCACTCAATGCATTTACAAACTCTAAAACGTTCAATATAAGTGGTTTAAATAACATTTAAACTTGGGGAGAAAAGCAACTCACCTGAATATCTGAACTTTTACCAAATACCTGAGTGCCGCTTGAGTCATCAATAATTGGCTCGTTTCGCCTAAATCCCGTTCGCCTCCCATGTTTCGCCAGTCGATTATTTCGCAAATATAGTCGTTTCTTCCAACAAAGTCGTGTCTGCCTGCCTACCTAATCTGTCCGTCTTGCCTGACTGCGCCTGCCTGTGCCTGTCTGCCTATCTGCCTGCCTGCCTGTCTAATCTGTCAGTAGGTCTGTTTGTCTGTCTGACTAAAGTAGGTGAAGTGTTATTTTTGTGTGTGCTGATTATTTCGAAGATGAAATAATAGGGTAAACGTTTAGCACTTTAATTGGCTGATGCTGCTCACACCCTGCTTAAATTTGTTTTAGTCTATGAGCATGACAGTAGCCACGGTCAGCCTGTTCCAAAATAGCTGCGAATGGAAAGCCTCGGATGCCTTCTGTTGGCATTTTGCATTTTGTGCAGTATCCTTTGTAAGTCGTCTTGTGCATTTTGTAAGTTGTTATGTGCATTTCATAAGTTGTTATATGCATTTTGTAAGTTGTGATGTGAATTTGGCAAGTTGTTATGTTTTGTGCATTTTGCACGTTGTCTTGTGCATTTTCTAAGTTCTTGTGTGCATTTTCTAAGTTGTCATGTGCATTTTCTAAGTTGTTATGTGCATTTTCTAAGTTGTCATGTGCATTTCGTAAGTTGTTATGTGCATTTCGTAGGTTGTTATGTGCATTTCGTAAGTTGTCTCAGACAACTTAGAGAATGCACAAGACAACTTACGAATTGCACAAGACAACTTACGAAATGCACATAACAACTTACTAATTTAAGAAATGCACATAACTACTGTGAAAATGCGCAAGACAACTGAAAAAATGCACATAACAACCAGAAAATGCATAACACAACTTGAGAAATGCACAATACAACTTACAAACTGCACCAGACAACTTACAAAATGCATAAGATAACTTACAAAATGCATCAGACAACTTAGAAAATGAACAAGACAATTGACAAAATGCACAAACCAACTTGAGAAATGCACAATACAACTTACAAACTGCACCAGACAACTTAGAAAATGCATAAGATAACTTACAAGATGCATCAGACAACTTAGAAAATGAACAAGACAACTGACAAAATGCATGACAATTTACAAACTGCACCAGAAAACTTAAAAAATGCACAAGACAACTGACAAAATGCATAAGATAACTTACAAAATGCACAAGACAACTTACAAAATGCACAAGACAACTTACAAAATGCACATAACAACTTAGAAAATGCACAAGACAACTGACAAAATGCACAAGACAACTTACAAAATGCACGAGACAACATACAAAATGCACATAACAACTTACAAAATGCACAAGACGACTTACAAAGCGTACTGCACAAAATTCCAACAGAAGGCAGCCGAGGTTTTCCTTATATCATAGCTCTTATTGTGTCTAGTCTTACGTCTAGTTCCAAAGCAGCACAGTTGCCGGAAAGAATCAGCTTTGACAGAGATTTGCAATTTATCCATATATTTGTATAATTACGTCAATATTAATCCCTTGATTTTTAATCGAAAAGCCAAAAATGATGATACGTTTAAATATAAACGACTTTATATAAAATTCTTATTTTTGAAAATAAAGATAAACCATTATAATCCTTCAATTTGAATATTTTGAATGTATTCTCATCAACAATCAATGAATATTTGCGAGATGTTTTGGCTTCTGCACTGGTTCCTACATGAAGTTTCTTATCTGTTTATTATTATTGTTTATTATTATTGTTTATCAGTTTGTCTGTCAGGGAATTGATATTTCAGTTGTATTGTAAACATACTTCGTTGTTTATCTACAAACATATTTATGTTTTGAAATAGAGATGTGTTGTTGCGACGAGGAGACAGTATAGATGTGCAATGTCTACCTTCATTTAAGCTCATCTTTGTGTGTGCGTGCGTGCGTGCGTGCCGTGGGTGCGTGCGTGCGTGCGTGCGTTTGTGTGCCATAATATATTCGTTTTATGGGTGTTGAAATTTGTAGACATCTTGTTGACACAAGTATACTGACACATACTTTGGGTTGTTTTTTTCTTTCCTTTTTTTGTATTATTATTTTTTTGTTGATTTTTGTTTTTGTTTTGTTTATCGGTGTTTTTTGATTGTTTTGTTGGTGTTGCTTTGTTGTTATACCCTCGCTTTAAAACGTGAAGTGGGATCTATACATAGAAATCACGCTGTCCGAAACGTCGCGTTCCGTAACACATTCTTATTACTTCTATTTCTCAAACCATGTTGAATTGGTTGTTCCCAAACTTCATATCAAATAACAACTGATGACCTTTAATGTCGCTCTACAACACCCGTTGTTTACGGTCTAGTTATTGCATAAGTATTGCCCTTTGTTTGATTTATAATGTTCCACTCTAATATTGTATAATGTCCTGATACACATTTTTCTCAAACAGTTTCCAATTAATCGTTCCCAAACTGCATATACACATAACAGCTAACTAACAACTGACCTTGTGTCTCTCTATCATCAATACCTAATTTATTATATAATTATGACCCTGTGTTTGATAGAGTTATGGTTCTTACATACAACACTTACTCGTATTTCCCTCTATAATAGTGTTAAATTGTAGTCGCATTCAGTTTTAAAGTTATGCTCCGGAGAAGAATTATAAGTAAATCAAAGTACCGAAGGTACTGAGAGCATGGTGAACTATGATTTGTGCATCCATGTAATGAAAGGTTTCTTTCCAATCACGCATGACATCGATGGACTGAAAATGTGTCAGCTTTTCATAATAATAATAATACATCATTGCAATGTATCCGGAAGTAAGGCGATTAAAACAAGATAAGGTAATGTATATACAGGAATGATTGGTTATAATGAAAATTAATCTCCGAAACGCTTCATCATATCTGAACCATATCTTCACAGTTGTTAAAGTGTATAAAAAAACATCACCTGTCATCACCTGTCAAAGCTGAGTCATTAGAAATGAATACAGCGTCAAACAGGTCAAGACAGCTAATTTTGCCAATTCAAGGGGAGGTAATTCATAGACCCTTTGACCAACATAGCTGAATTAAAATAGGAAACAACCTTGCATTTATATCGACCTACTATGCAAGTATGATTAAAATCAAATGAACACGAGTGTAGTCTGAAAGACTGCCCGCTGCACAAAGATTTATAATATACAAGTTTAAACATTTAATGTCACTGTAAAGTGACAAATTCTCCCTAAAATTTCCTTGTTCCAAAAAGTGTGACCTTCAACTAAAAAACATATGTTTTACACACAACTTATAATAGAGACATACAGACTACACATATACAAAACATAACTTATAAATCTTTGTGCTCATTTGATTTTAATGTCACAACTCGGAGTATCCCTGGTCTCGGGATACCGTTGTTATTTATTCTCACAACTCGGAATACCACTGGTCTCTGGATACCGTTGTAGTTCATTCTCACAACTCGGAGTACCACTGTTCTCGGGATACCGTTGTGTTTTAATCTCACAACTCGGAGTGAACATGATGTTCATACACAATTATTTCGTTGTTATATTGTTCAACCATGTATGTGAACATGATGTGAAGGCCCGGGCCTTTTGGCCTAATAGGTAGCTACGCTAATGAGAATTTCATATCCCTAATTGTAGTTTTTACCTGGATTTCGACTCATCGTTTTGTTGACAATAATCACCAAAGTCACGGTAAATTCCGTTTACTACCCTTAGGTCTAAACAAGAACGTGTTTTGTTTCATGTCACCCAACCGAATCGCCGTTTTTATCCCCGACGCAACAACTTTATGCCCCTTCATTTTTATGTTGCTTTGTTTTGTTTTTAAACATATTTGTGTTTTGGCCTTAACAGAATATACTTCAATCAGTTTTGCGTGTAATTTGAAAATTGTAATAAAAGGTAACATATTTATGTTTAGATCTACTCTTGTTTGTGTAATGTATATCTCTCAATGCTAGAGTCATACGTTCGAGTCCCGCTTGTTCCACGTTTGCACATTGACGAATGTTTGACAGCTACTCACTAACGCGCGACAGGACTGAGGTTCTACGAGTTTGTTTCAAAACAGATGAGGTCTACCTCTGCCTCTACCAAATTGACACATAGATAAAAGTCGTAAAAATCTTTAAAAAGAATCCACACTCCCCACACAAACGCACACAATTTGTTTTCCGACTTAAGTCTTAAAGGGAGTACATCAGGCGTTTTATTGGGGTCTAGGTGTCCGATTTAAAATTGACAAATATTAATATATTTTTATTCTACATGACCAAAACATAATAAGCCTACAGAATCTTTTATTTGCAAAGAAATTCATTCTGCACAGTAATACGTGCTATCCTAGGTGACGCACCAGGGTTAATTTCAGCAGATTACGTGTGATTCCACCCGAGCTATATGGTGTTCTGAAACTTTAGACATTAACAAAATGGTTCTAGCTTCACATTTTGATTGATAGTGTTTTATATCGTGAACTGGAACAATTTTATAAATTAAGATGTTTCTAGAAAAATCCTGATGTACCGCGTTTAAGACCATTGGGCATGAATTAAACAAACTTTTTTACATAAAAAAAATATAATTAGAATCAAAAAAATTAGGTCCTGGTCATGCAGAATCGAACCCATCCCGCTCGCTACCGACTGAGGTAACAATCCTTTACAAAATGTTGATGAACTATAATGGGACTTATCCTAAAACCGGAGTGTCCGAATAGACCCGAAGTCTAAAAATAGTTACTCGGGATCGAATGACGTCATATATACCCAGTCAGATCTTATTGATTTGCATTCGGTCTCGCCGACACGATTTTGCACAAGTATTTTTCAGGATTATTTTACTACCGAATCAGTCATTTTAACTTCATAGCAAGGGAGGTATTAACTTAAAAATATTACACAGCGTACTACAAAAGTAAGCTAAATATCTTATTCCGGAGAATGGGCAGCAACAACTTTCTACAAAGGATAGTAGCTTATGCGATAATCATTCCTGACCAAACCTATTAAATATTATATGAAGGCTATTTTTCTTAAATATATAAATCCAAGAAAGATGGCAGATATGCGTTTGATGGTGTTGCAAGAGAAATACATTATAAAATTAACTGGTTACATATCCTAGGAGAACAATACAGCGTATGAATACATTTTACGCAAGATCACGTGATGATGATGATGATGATTGATATATTTATAGAACGCACAGCAAAACGATGGAACAATAGATGAAATAGCTAAATAAACAATATATAACTTAAACAATGTATCGAGAAAATTATTTGAAATTTCTGAATGACATTACCTTATTTGTATCCGCACAAGAAAAGAAGAAACACCCGTTAAAATATGGGTCTTCTGTTTCAGCCAATGCGTCGATTCATTAGTGAGGCTGTAGTTAGGATTCGTGAAAAAACATGGTTACTAAAGCTTGGTGAACAAGTTCACCATGCTAAAAACTACAAATGGCAATAACTCTAATTTAATTGAAGTCAGAGTTAATGTTCTTGCACTCTGCACTTTATCTCATTACCTTCTATCAAGTTGCAGTACCCAAGTAGTTTTGAAGTTATTTTCTGGACAATAATTCTAAGCATAACATTACAAAGGGTAATAACTCTAATTTAAATGGAGACACAGTTACAGTTCTTGCAATCTGCACTTCCTCTCATTACCCTATATCATTGTTTGAAGTTTCAATGCAGTCCCTTAATTAGTTATAAAGTAATTATGCTCCGAACAATAATTATAAGTATACAATAACAAAGGGAAATAACTCAAGTTTGAATGAAGACAGAGTTAATGTTCTTGCGCTCTGCACTTCCTCGTGCCTTCTATCACTGTATGAAGTTTCAATGCAGTCCCATAAGTACTTTCGAAGTTATGTTCCGGACAATAATTATAAAATTAACATAACAAAAAGCAATAACTCTAATTTGAATGAAGACAGAGTTACAGTTCTTACGCTCTGCACTTCTGCCGATTGCCGTCTATCATTATGTAAAGTTCCAATGCAGTGCCTTAAGTTGTTTCGAAGTTATGTTCCGGACAATAAAGTGTGACGGACAGACGAACGTGCAGACGGACTGACAAAGCGGCGATTATTTGCTCTCCCGAAATTTTTCGGGGAACATAAAAAGCGTGGGTATGCATCATCACATTCCGTGATGGTTGTAGTTGCTTTTTTGTTCTCCAAATGTTCTAGCAAAATACAATATTGTAAATATTAAATGTATTAACATAACTAATCATCTGCTAAGTAAGTGTCACCTGGTTGACATTAACACTGACGGGCACATCCACTCAAAACTCGAACTGTGGTTATCTTATTTTTGGAATACCTGTCCCACAACTTCTACTTGTCCTCGTCAGCAAGTTGTCGGTTACAGACTAGACGGGACTGTTTTCCCACGAACTCTGCCTCCTTCCGCAAGAGAAAGGCATCTGTTTGCGGATGATGCCATTGTATACAGACAGATAAGGAAAGAAGATGATTGCCGAGTTCTCCAACAAGACTTTCTGACGCTAGCAGATTGGAAACACCCACAGCAATGTAGTATTCTCCGTGCCACAAGGTCCAAGAACCCTAAAATCCACAACTACCGATTAAAAGGGCACACTCTACTAGCATCTGACACAACCAAGTACCTTGGCATAGACCTCCAATCAGCTCTTTCTTTTAAAAATCACATCGACAGAGTCAGCAAAAGGGCAAATTCTATGCTAGGGTTCCTAAGGAGGAACCTAAGATCACCAAAAGAGGACACCAAGACAAATGCATATATCAGTCTGGTGAGACCACATGTAGAGTATTGTTCGACAGTTTGGAACCCACACCATGCAGACCAGATCCATAAACTAGAAATGATACAAAGACGAGCGGCGAGGTACGTTACCAACCGCTACAGAAGTACCCGTAGTGTAACTTCCATGTTGGATCACCTGCAGTGGCAGACACTTGACGACAGACGTTCCAAGCTCCAACTAATACTCCTGGACTTAATAGACATCCGCTGCTCAGAGTACCTTACTCTGTCTATAACACGTACAAGAGCTCTACATTCCAGGAAACTCCAACTCTTTTCTGCGAAGACAGACACATTCAAGTTTAGTTTCTTCCCGAGAACTATTCCTGCCTGGAACACACTCCAAGCTGCTGCAGCTGAGGCCGCCTCCCTCCTTGGTACATTTAAAGAGGGAGCTTTCTGCTATCAGCCCTTAAACCAGAAACTCAACTAAACCTACTATGAGTCAAGTGATGATGTGAAGCTGTGTCAGCGGGGACACATTTGTCCCTGGTACCGCCACGGAAGCTGCATTGGTTCATATCGGATGATTCTATGTAGGTTTGGGCATCTTATCTTTACCTCTTTCTTTATTACCTATACTCATTTCTTCTTGTACTTATTTACCTTATAGCAATATTTACGTCTAGTATTGTCTTTATTCTTTATTCTAGTTCATCCTGTACTTGCTTCTCTTAACCCTTATTTTATCTAGTGCTCACATTATAAATAACCGCGATGCAAAGTCGTTTTCCGTTGAATGATTATCAACGTATACTATAGATCCATGTAGATGTAGTTTAGAGAGGGATGGGATCTGGCCGACTGAATGATTTAGCCTGTAGTGTCATCCTGGTAATAAAATAGCAAAACTATGTTCAATAAGTTTAATGTAAAACTAGGTTAGCGCGTAAACTCACAGTTCATAAAAACAGATTATAGGGCTCGCAATTTTTACTCTGCGGATAACCAAAAATGAAGAAAAAAACAAACATAAGCTTTATGCTGAGTTTGTCATCCTCTTAGTATATGCTACGGCAATTAAACATTTACTAAACGGAACTGCTATCGCCCCAAATTATATACTAAACGTATTTTTATAATGAAATTCGTATGGGTACGTTTGAATCGTATTCCAACATAACTAACTGAATACCTTAAATCAATCTATTTTCGGATGACCTATTTTCAAGCTTGGTGCACGTTTAACTTGTGCACGTTCAACTCGATTTTTTACTCACTTCTGGGAAATTCGTGAAAATATAAAGTTTGCTCACTTCTCGATCAAATAAAATCTGTTATTTACTCCAAAACAACAAATATCCTT
Source organism: Cyrtodaria siliqua (assembly GCA_037043455.1). Classification (NCBI taxonomy): domain Eukaryota; kingdom Metazoa; phylum Mollusca; class Bivalvia; order Adapedonta; family Hiatellidae; genus Cyrtodaria; species Cyrtodaria siliqua. The sequence continues at coordinate 52,086 of JAWPHD010013073.1, forward strand.
TATGTATTGTTATTTTAAGATAGATAATATAATTTAATATATATATATCTTTTTAAATAAAACAATAATTATTGTAATGTTCTTATTATCAGCATACCATGCTACTTTAAGATTACAATAGCAATATTCTAATACAGTGCGATATTCTAACCATAATGCTACCCTTCTACTCCAATATTCATTAAGTACTATGCACATAGCCGATGGACGAAACGACCGATGGGCGAAACAATCTCCTCAAGATTTTTTCAAGTTATAAGCGGCAGGCAACAGGTGCCCGGATGTTGTCATTGGTTTCAACATGGCGAACAAAAATTAAGAATTTTCTTCGACTTTCAAAAATGAAAATCGGAATTGAAAAATATATGTCCAGGAATATTTTGGTTTAGCTGACAACCATAATATTCGTAAGATTAACTTGTATTTCAACAGTTAAACCAATATACTTTTAAGATGACAAGTTTAGTGAGTATAAAAAAAAAAGATTTGCCAGCCAGATAACGTTGACTGTCACCATCAACCAGGACCGATTTCGCATTCTTTTCACGACTATAGCAGTGTCATTACATCTTAATTTATGCTTTAATGTTAATGACAAGATGTGTCAATTTATATCGATTTTAGTGGTATGCATACCCATTCCCATTGAAGTCACATGCCATATTTTTCAGACACACTCCCTCGGTATACTGGCTTCCTGTGATATCAGTGTGATGACTTTAGGTGCATATAATAAAATAATTGAAAGAAATAAAGTATATTTATCAGAAATAAAAAGATATTTCAAAATAATGCAAAAATGTTGACAATTTCCTCATGATCTTTAAAATGCATCACGTACCTATTCAGATTCAGACCCCTAGTCTCCATGAATGCAGTTTCCATTATCTTGAAGGTAGTGTGAAAGTATGCCATCCTTTTAAGAATCACTTTTGGAAGAGGATGGGTTGACTGTCAGAAGAATTAAAAACATGCTCCATATATAGTATTCTCAAAATCTTTGATTTAGTAAACGAGGGACATGCATAAATACATAGTGTATGTGTGTCACCGTTGTAAATTCATTGTTTCTCAGACAAGGTTTAAGCATTCAAACGAACTTTTTTTCTCAAAATAATTAGTTTTCCTTTAAAGGAAAATGATCAGACTCTACAATGATATTCAAATATATAAACTTTAATTGTCCATAAAATAGTTTTTATTGATCTAAACTTACACCCTTTCTCAGACAGTAAACATTATATAAAATTGCACCTTGCGAGATTTGCGCAAGTTGAAGGTCGGCATGCTTAACTTATGACTGGCTTAAACCATCAGGATACAGGGAAAATAATGATGTCATCTGAAAGAGCTATGAATGGCCTTTCTCATGGTGTTTTTAAAAATGGGAAATTTCTAAAAGTAGTCCCGATAAAGTGGATTGAAATATATGTCAAATTTGGACACCGATTACATAAAAACTAGTGCATGGGCATAAAATGGCACTATGCCATAATAAAGCTGGGTTCATGATCTTTCCAGTAACATATTGCACTTAACTGCGCAGCTTAGCGCAAAGAAGTGCATGAGAGATATTTATGGCATACATTCATAAATGTTCAATAGAATTACATAGCAGTTGCACTAGAAATCACATCCTCGATATAAGCTGTGTATACTATGCCAATACTACGCCTTTATGGCCCATTTTGGCAACACATCCTACTTACTCCTGTCAAAATTAAATAACTGTTATTTTAAGTCCGATTTTAAAAATTAAAAATTGTTTTGTTTCTTAATGATTGTTTTATTTGAAAAATGTTTTTTAATCACTTTAAATGTTTGTAAAAAAGTCGATGTCTCTCCCTAATTTAGTATTTACGATTTCCAAGATGACATCATTTAATGATGTCGCTTTTTTTTATCCAACTAACAAGGTATTTTTTTTTAGAGTTTTATTGCCATAGTTTGCAAAATGGCAGGTCTATATCCGTTTCAAAAGAACCTTCAAATGATCATACCTTCTTTATCATCCAATTTTGATAATTCTTACATCCTTTTCCAAGTTTTTCAAAACATTCAATAATAGAGATTGTTTGGCTGTATACCTACTTTAAATTAAATTCCCTATATCACTTGTATTAATAAGACAACAAGTTTTTCACCAACAAATTGTGAAAGTTCACTTCATTTAGAAAAACACACAAAAAACATATCAATATCTTGAAGACCTGTATGGATAATTAATTGTTTGTGGAGCTGCATATATAAATTTATGATATTTGTTTAAACTTTTTGCAGTTATTCGCGGTGATCCCTTATTGTTAGATGGCCAAGATGTCGGGAGTTGAGTCAGAGGACCTGGAGAAGTACACACCACAGCACCCACTTCCTGATGCAATACGCAAGATGGAGAAGGATGAAACAGTGTGCAGGTCAGTACTAACTTAACATATTATATACAATATATATAAATATACGTTGGGGGAAATCATATTAAGGCTGATCATAAAAAATTGTTGGTTTGCTGTTTCCCTTCCTACCCAAGAAAAAGGGTCCTACCCAAAACCTTTATTTTTTATGTCCTTTTAAGACATATTGGTATTGTCACCTCAGAGGGAGATGAGAATCAGACATGCCACTGCCAGGGCTTGAAACCCATATCCATAGTTACTGAGGTGGCTTTTGAAGTAGACGGGTATAATATAACATTTATAATAGAAGTCTCCTGGTGTACTCTAAAATATATATATATGTGCTTAGCATTTGGCTATTAAACTGTTTATTTCTATAAATTACTGTAATAACTATAAGAATGATTAAAAGAAAACTTAATGCATAATATAACATTGTTATTCAAATGCTGCAATATGTTTGGTTGCTTGATTTGGCATTAAAATATAGAGAGAAAAATGTGTGATTCTTATCTCATCCATGCAGTCTCACGACTTTGTTGCTACTTATATATAACCTGTGCATCATCCTATAAGAAATGTTTGGATACACCTCCTGAAGAGTGTGTATTGACAAGAAATGTACTTTACATAATTATGTGATCATTTGTCAGCTTTAATTTTCATGTAAGGAATGATTTAAAAAACATTAACCATTTGCTTCGTCGTATTTTAGAGTTGCTTCATGGACTATATCTGCTTTTCTTACAGGTGTAAATACCTATAATATTGTAAGTTGGAATTTGCCTAATCTTTCATAAATAAGCTTGATTGACAGGTCAGAAATATGTGCAATCAAACCTGTATTACCATCTACTTGAACAAGCAAAACTGGTATCTTTAACACAAATTGGCTGTTAATACAGATACATTTTTGTCTCGCCTTTTCGAAGAAAAATGCGAGAATTGGGGATCACTTTTCTGGCGGTGAAGGCGCCGCGTCGTCAACACTTGGCTAAATTTTTTCAGAAGTTATATCTCCAATACCGTCAAAGGTATTGCTTTGAAACTTTGTTTGAGCATTTACTGGGGTAACCCCTTACACTTCCACTAAGCCCCACCCCACCAATGACCTTGACTTTAAAGACAACAGAACTTAGTCAAATTTTCTTGGTTAAAGTTTTTGGGTAATTATTTTTGGAAGGTATATACATGTATCTCCAATACCATCAAAGTGCATGTGTAACCCCTTACACATGCACTAAGTCGCTCCCCACCAATGACCTTGACTTTAAAGACAAAAGAACTTAGTCAAATTGTCTTGATTAAAAGTTTTTTTTGGAAGGTATATATCTCCAATACCATCAGTGTTATTGCTTTGATACTTTGTTTGAACATTCACTGGGGTTACCCCTTACACTTTCACGCAGCCCCACCCCACCAATGACCTTGACTTTAAAGACAAAATAACGTAGTAAAATTTTCTTGGTTAAAGTTTTTGGTTTAAGTTTTTTGGAAGGTATCTTCAATACTGTCAAAGGTATTGCTTTGAAACTGTGTATGAACATTCACTGGGGTAACCACTTACCCTTTCATTAAGCCCCACCCCACCAATGACCTTGATCTTGACTTTTAAGACAATATAACTTAGTCAAGTTTTTCTTGGTTACAGTTTTTGGTAAACGTTTTTTGGAAGGTATATATATATATCTCCGATACCATCAAAGGTATTGCTTTGAAACTGTGTTTGAACATTCACCCTTTCGCTAAGCCCCACCCCACCAATGACCTTGACTTTATAGACAAAAGTACTATTAACATTCATCTTGAACTTAAAATGTACTCAATTATGTTTTATATACTTTATTTCAAATTGTGTCCTTTACTTTATTATTTTTTCTTGCTTATTTATTTTTTATTTCACTAAATAAAATAAAATTTTTAAAGATAGATATAATATACAACCTACGATCCCAAAATTTTTTGTATGGTGTTTTACATCATTTTCAACACATGTAAGGTTATATATGACGGTCGTTTTTTTTTTGGTGGAGGCAGATGACCCACTTTTCCTGGGTAGAACCAGTACTGTACACCTCCTGCAATCCGTAAGAATTGACATGATCCCAACAAACCAAACTCTCGTTGTGAATGAACAAAACCCCAGAAGGTGAGACATTCGTGGCGGTGGCCTTGTAATTTAAATTTAAAACAATACAATTGGGAACTGAAATGATGGTCTCTCAAAGCAGGTGGTCTCTCAAAGCAGGTGGTCTCTCAAAGCAGATGGTCTCCCAAAGCATGTGGTCTCTCAAAGCAGGTGGTCTCTAAAGCAGATGGTTTCCCAAAGCAGGTGGTCTCCCAAAGCAGGTGGTCTCTCAAAGCAGGTGGTCTCTCAAAGCAGTTGGTCTCTCAAAGCAGGTGGTCTCCCAAAGCAGGTGGTCTCTCAAAGCAGGTGGTCTCTCAAAGCAGTTGGTCTCTCAAAGCAGATGGTCTCTCAAAGCAGGTGGTCTCTCAAAGCAGGTGGTCTCTCAAAGCAGGTGGTCTCCCAAAGCAGGTGGTCTCCCAAAGCAGGTGGTCTCTCAAAGCAGGTGGTCTCTCAAAGCAGTTGGTCTCTCAAAGCAGGTGGTCTCCCAAAGCAGGTGGTCTCTCAAAGCAGGTGGTCTCTCAAAGCAGTTGGTCTCTCAAAGCAGATGGTCTCTCAAAGCAGATGATGGTCTCTCAAAGCAGATGGTCTCTCAAAGCAGGTGGTCTCTTGAGCAGATTCGACTGTATTGGCATTGATTATTACATGGCAAAATATAATAACAGTTATTTATTGTTGTTTCAGATACTGTGGTGTCAGCTACCTCATTCACAGTGAGATCAAAGCTCTGGAGAAAAAGGTTAAGTTTCTGGAGAAGGAATTAGAACACCATCAGGGGTGCGGGGACAGGGTAAACAAGCTGAAGGCAGCACTACAACAGCTCCAGGACAAGAAAGGAGAGTTTGAAATGGAGATTACTGTAAAAGACGCTGCGTATGTATGCAATAAATGTTTTAATGTGTAAATAAGTGTTCTTGCCATGTATTAAAAAGATTGCAGATTGTCACACAGTTTCGTCCTTTATAGGAGATGTTAAACGGGCAATCTTAGGCTGACCATAAACAATGATTAATTTTCCTTGCTACCGACTAAAAATGACCCTACCCGAAAAATTGCCTACGTACAGTACTACCTACCAGTGATTTCAATGCAATTCTAATGGCTACATATAAACTTAAACTATCAAATCAAGTCTGCAGATGTAAGTTATTCTTGGGTTTTATTTACTGTGAAATATTTTTATTTCGTCTGTATTAAATTTCGCGATTCTTTCCAAAAAGACAGTTTCGAGGGGACATAATTTCGCACATTAAAGATTTAAACAAACATGCAAGTTTTTATTTTTGTATTATCATATTACATAATTATTCAATACATATACCGGTATACATAATGATAAACGTTTTATCTGCAACAAACAACCTGGTTCAATAATTATTAAACTCATTGATAAAACTGCAGTACATAACTGATCGGGAACACATTTTTAAGCATTTTTTGTACACATACTACTTAATTCAAACTCTTGGACATTTATAATCGTGGGGATTTGATTTCGCGGCTTGGGTCAACCACGAAATATGCGAAATATAATGATTTTACAGTATAACATTTCAAATCCATTTAAATTGTATATGATTTATCTGAAATGTTTTTTTCGATCAGAGTTTTCAGTAAATCATGTCAATGTCTTGATGGCATCATGCATCCGATATGTGGAAAATTTTGTGGGATGCCACAAGCTTTAACTTAAGCAAGAATGCTGTGTGTCCCTATAAATCCAATGTTGTTAGTTTTTACAGTTGGATAATATAAAACTTTCAAATTAAGTTTTAATAATTTATTGAATGCAATGGAAACATTTAATGAATACTGATAAAGGTGATCTTTTGGGAGCAACAAACACAATTAAGAGAATAAAGCAGCAGACTAGGTTTTATTGAGTCTGTTCATGAGAAGTAATGAAGGAAGCAACACCTCTAATGCTCCATAGCACCAGCTTAAGCGGTATTCTACTTCAAAGCCACCTATATTGGGCTCGTTGGTCCCAAAGGACCAGTAAAAATAACACTACTGATTCGTAGTGCGGGGAGACTTTTTACAGCCCCCACACTGCAAGTCTTGCATTCATTTTGTTTTTCTGAAACATTACAAATTCGAAAACTATTGTTTTCCTATTTTTCAGAATTTCTACATTAACCAACAACCTGAAGAATCAAGAAGGGACATCAGACCGTCTACGCAATCAAAAGGAGGAGGTTGAACAGAGGCTACAGGAGATGGAGAACAACAACAAACAACTAAAGTAAGTAAACTTAATGAAATGGGGTTTTACGTCCTGATAACGCATCATGTTAGGTTAGATTGGGACAGTAACCTCAGAGGGAAATAATATGAATTATCAGTAATGAAGTTTCACATCAGACATGCCTCCACCAGCCGGGAACAATCGCTTCAGTCAAGCCCGAGTGTGGCAGAGATCTGTAGCTCTAAAAGTGCAATTCCTTATACACTGCGCTGACAAAGCCGCTAAAAGAAAGAATCTTACAAAATAAAAAATATATTAACAAAGAAATATTTTATTGCATCAGAAAACCTGTTTGAATCGCTTGTTAGATTTTTTTAATTATAAGGTGATTTATGTCTTATATTGGGACTCAGTGGCTTCGGTTATTTGTCTGTCGAAACGTAACGCTAAATTTATTCATCCAACTTCTAATAACCAAACAATCACTGCAGTCCAATTAAGTGTTACATCAGATCTTTCATTTTATATTTGATCTAGATTGTCGACATTTTCAAAAGCTCTAATTCGAAAACCAGCTAAATCGGGCTAATATTGCCAGAGTTATGGCCCTTGTTTGAATGAAAATGCCATATTCTGCATTGTAAACACTCTGGCACCTTCGTTTTGTACTTGATATTTCCCGAATCATGTATTTCATCAATATGTGACAATACAATGAGATATGATACAATTTAGTTTAAATACCTATGTCAGTAGAGGACTTTTTTAAATGTTTGATTTGGAGCAGATGGACTGTTTAAGCTCATTAGATTACTCTCCCTTTGTAAATACAATGTAGCAATATTGTGACAATCAATTCTATGTTATTAGAGACAGAAATAACCAACTGGAGCATAATCTCCCCAACATGAAGTTTGCTCTCCTACAACAGAAGATAGCACTGGAAGATATACACAGCTATATAGAGAAGAGAGACCAGCAGATGAAGGAAGAAATGGAGATCTTGTTGTCGCATGTTGCCTCTACTTGCGAACGTGAAGTGACAGGTAATGCTTGAATTGAATTGTTGTTTAACAACTCACTGGGTTAGGAAGAGGCATCTCATTGAGAGGTGAAGGATACATATAGTTTAATTAACATTGTTGAAGTGATACGGGAAATAATTCCCGAGTGAGAAATATACGAGTGAATTATTTTCCGTATCACGACAAAAATGTTAATTAAACTATATAATATATATTCTGTGATGAATTTCTTTTCAATCGTCTTTTGACACAAGTATTCCTTCTTCTGTCACTCCTTTGGCGACAGCGCAGAGTAATATCATGACGTCAATTCGTGACGTAATATCGTGACATCTGTCGTTTAGTTCATAACATTTGGCTACTGTGCTATCTTGCACACTAGGCGAGATAGCACAGTAGAGGAAGGGATATGTTATAGATTTTCTCAAACTGGGAAATTTCTATAATTCATCACAGAATATATAATATATAGAGATCATGTCATAATCTTACTATCAAATATATTTCTATGGTTCATTAACATTCTTGGATATATAGGACCGTCCAGATTACGTCTCTACCTGACGGAAGAGGCTTAAGAATATTAGAATCTTTCATGGGTATACGGTGAAGATAGGAATTCCAACCCGAGGTTATAAGTGTTTTTATCAGAACTGAGACTTTGCCGAGGTACTTAATAAACACTTATACCAAGGGTTGGAAATCCCTATCTGAACCGAATACCCATGATAGATTAGTTTTTTTTGCATATCAGAGACAAGTTGTGCATTGACGCCACCAGCTACTAACATTTTGCATGTTTTCCTGCATACCGGATGTTGGTGCACGCGTGACTTTTATCTTTACCCATAAAGATAAGACTTTCCATCCTCCATGTTAAACGTGGATATGCAAGAAGTATTAAGTATTTACCAATGGACACACAAAGAAAACCCAGTGGACCGGTGATGAACCTGTTTTCACTGGGTTCAAAGTCTACCACGCTATTCACTGAGCCAAGTCAACTCCTCTGTTCAGTTATGTGTAAGAATATATGTACAGCATGTTCCTGGCATTTTGTGTTCCTACATGACATGGCATGTGTAATGCCAGTAGCTCCAAATCAAATCTTTTTTACATAAAATCTCTTTCATGGTTTGTACAAATTGCTGCAATTATGCACTATTTATAAATGACATACTGAATGAATGGTGTTTTACGGTACGTCGACACACAAACAGGTCATAATGTATGCAAACTAGCGAATAACGAAATAAATGAAAAAAAATTAAGTTATTAATAAATAGTGAAAAATATTAAGCAACATCTTTCTGGAAATCAGTAAACATTAAATCAAGAAACTTATTATTGCACCTCACACAAAATTCTAGGCATCTCATAGGTTGAGTGCGGTCACGTGGTGACCCCCTATTTCTCTATAGTGGGTCAGCAGATTTCATAGAGGGTCACTAAAACAATATGGACTACAATTCCGATTCAGAGTTTAACTCATTTGCAAATAGTTTTTTAAGGCGTTAGCAACGAACATAATAAATTAAGTAAATTAATAATGTTTTTAAACTGTACCGGTCGTGACATGAACATCATGACGTCAAATTGCGTGAATGTCTCAATGATGTTGACGCTCCATTAAAATGGGTTAAATATCGGTGTTTGCCTTAAAAAGGTGCTTGATGCAATAAATCAGTTATTGGGTTTGTGAGGTCAGTCAGATATATAGGGGGACTTGGCTATTGCTTCAACCCCTATACATCTTACTGACCCCACATATTTCTGTAGGGTGTCAGTAAAAACCCAAATGACTAATAATGGAAATTTCACTGTTGATTTCTCTATATCCTGTCTGTTTCAGAAAAAGAGGGGTTACAAACATTAGTTGTCCAGCTCCAATCCCGGTTCGGGGAAACAACCGAGGAAACAGAAGATCTGAAGAGGCGCCTCGCTGCCCAGGAGGAACAAATACAGCAATTAGACAAACTGTTTACGGAAAATAAAAACATGCGAAGTAAATGTGCAACATTAGAAACAGCCCAGGCCAGTAAGTTGTACAGATGCACTCACACATTATATATAATATGTTTCTTACGTACTTGACAGCAATCCTGCAGCCGATTGCATATTTGATTGACGTTAAACATTTTCGACTATTTTTTTATTTTGATTACTAGTACCCATCACAAGTCAAGTCATGTGACATTGAACAGTCAAAACATGTTTGTCAGTAAAACTGTCAATAATAATGCGTTAGAAACAAGTTAACCGGTATAGAAGTACTGAATTTGTGACAGTATATCAGTCTTGTAACAATCACAATTTCTGTTAAATGGCTCGGCTAATGCGTCAACATTAAGCACAATTTGAGACCATTAAACAACTGTTAAAATTTGCAAAATTCAAAATTTAAATACGGTTAATCATATAGTAGACATCAGTAAAAAAACTGTATTTATCCTATAATATGATGTTATTAATTAAGTGGTTTCATATTGGACAAAATGAAAACACTTAATTAATGACTTTTATTAATTAACAGCCACTACAGTATAATTTGTTTTTAATCAACTTATTTTGACATACTTTGCGTTTATTTATAATAGCGTTAATTACATTTATATTTCAAAAAGCGAGCGCGAATGACGTTACTTAACGTGAATGACGTCACTTAAATCTCGTATTGGCGAGTTTCTTCATATTGGCCTTGTTTTTTCATATTGGCTGACTTCCAGTTTATATTGGCCGAGTTTGCGTCGTATTGTGTGTAGAGTTTCTAGTAAAACAAGGCTAATATAGTTAAGTTAATTAATAATACAGCATATAATAGCCATACTTGCAGATTTAAACACAGAATAAATAAAGAAAATCACAAGTACGATATCTAAAACTGAAAGAAAAGCAACTTATTACAAAAAAAAACATGACTTCCAAATTATGCAATTTCTTGACATGAATCTTACACATTTATCATAAAATTGTACATTTTGGCCTGATTGATAGGCAGTCTTGATGCTGAAAGAATGCTTTAAATATACAATAAGCACCAAATTATGGAGACTGAGGATATGATGGAATGTCACAAAAAAATTGCAAAATTGTGGCAAAAAGAAGGCTTATTAAAAAAAAATAAGGCAATTTGTTCGATTGAAAACCAGTAGATATTTAGAATTTTCTAGTTAACCATATAATGTTATGTACATATGTACGTAAATTTAAAACATACAATTAATTTTGTAAGGTCTTGAGTACCAAAATGTTTCTATAACTACATCCTTTTAACGAAGCAAAAAGGAAATGGGGTTTTATCATTAACACATGTAAGTGACATAAGAGGTAGATAAGATGAAGGATAAAAATTCCCATCAGACCAGGGTTAGGACACTTCTACAGCTCTAAACGCAGTACCATTTCCACTTAGATACCGAGAAATAAAAGTAGTAAAACTTGGTCATCTTTCAGAAAATAAAGTTCTACTAGAGAAGTGTTCAGAACTAGAAGAGATCAGGGAGAGTAAGTAACTGTCATAGTGTGTTCCACCAATTTTACTTAAAATGTGTCAATGCACTTGTTTTGGAAATCTTTTCACATTTAATTACAGCCATGTTGTAATGATACTGTCACATTTTACACTATTCACACAATGGTTTTAACCGAATTATTTTAAATTTGATTTTTAACTCAAATTTTACACTGCACACTATTGGATGGTTTTTTTAGCATGCTAAGTTTAATAACTGGTTTAATAGTGCCAAAAGATCATGTTTCTCTCTATCTCACACACTGGGTATTACTCTATCACTCTATCACTCTATCTCACACTCTCTATCTCACACACTGGGTATTACTCTATCACTCTATCTCACATCTCTATCTCACACACTGGGTATTACTCTATCACTCTATCTCACACACTCTATCTCACACACTGGGTATTACTCTATCACTCTATCTCACATCTCTATCTCACACACTGGGTATTACTCTATCACTCTATCACTCTATCTCACACTCTCTATCTCACACATTGGGTATTACTATATCACTCTATCTCACACACTCTTATCTCACACACTGGGTAATACTCTATCTCACACACACTATCTCACACACTGGGTATTACTCTATCACTCTATCTCACACACTCTATCTCACACACTGGGTATTATAATCTCACAGCACATCATTCTTCAGCTTAACAAAATAGTCTAACACAACTTCCTATAAAATCCATGATGGTTACCATTACCAAAAATAGACTAAAATTAACGTTTGTAATCCCTACCCTAGGACTTGATTAGGTATTGATACGGGATCTCCGTTAAATATTTGACATGCTTTTGGTCCTAAATCAAATTTATTTTGATGGAGCTTCCAAAATGGCCACCAGTGGCCATCTTTGTCTTTAATAGTTACCGTAATACCTACATTGAATGGCGTGCAACTTTTTGTTTATTTATTTATTTACTGACTTTGATGAAAATGAAAGATATAAAGGTTGTATATACTAACAATTAATACAACATTGCTATGGTGACCGCAGATTTTATAACTATAAAGTGGTAAAAGCGCACATTATAATTAAATTTTTATTTTTACAATGGCATCCATTTGTTATTTATAGTGTGCTACAGCAATAGTTTCAAAAGAAAATCATTTCTACCCAATGTATTATCCACAAACATGACAGAGCTTGTGATTGGTTTTCTTGAATCAATAAAATCAAAACCACAAAATTGTTTCTTCTAACACTTTGCCATTTAACAAAACCTGTGACTATTAAATGACACATACCATATTGCAAGCTTCAAAATTTCTATACAGCTAATCCTATAATATTTTCTTAGAAGTGTGCTACAATACAACAACGTGTGTCAACAGCTGTTGATTTCTCTATATCCTGTGCTGTTGATTTCTCTATATCCTGTGCTGTTGATCTGTTGATTTCTCTATATCCTGTGCTGTTGATTTCTCTATATCCTGTGCTGTTGATCTGTTGATTTCTCTATATCCTGTGCTGTTGATTTCTTTATATCCTGTGCTGTTGATTTCTCTATATCCTGTGCTGTTGATTTTTCTATATCCTGTGTCAACTGCTGTTGATTTGTCTATATCCTGTGTCAACTGCTGTTGATTTCTCTATATCCTGTATCAACTGCTGTTGATTTCTCTATATCATGTGTCAACTGCTGTTGATTTCTCTATATCCTGTGTCAACTGCTGTTGATTTCTCTATATCCTGTGTCAACTGCTGTTGATTTCTCTATATCCTGTGTTCACTGCTGTTGATTTCTCTTTATCCTGTGTCAACTGCTATTGATTTCTCTATATCCTGTGTCAGCTGCTGTTGATTTCTGTATATCCTGTGTCAACTGCTGTTGATTTCTCTATATCCTGTGTCAACTGCTGTTGATTTCTCTATATCCTGTGTCAACAGCTGTTGATTTCTCTATATCCTGTGTCAACTGCTGTTGATTTCTCTATATCCAGTGCTGTTGATTTCTCTATATCCTGTGCTGTTGATTTCTCTATATCCTGTGCTGTTGATTTCTCTATATCCTGTGCTGTTTCACTGTTGATTTCTCTATATCCTGTGCTGTTTCACTGTTGATTTCTCTATATCCTGTGCCGTTTCACTGTTGATTTCTCTATATCCTGTGCCATTTCACTGTTGATTTCTCTATATCCTGTGCCATTTCACTGTTGATTTCTCTATATCCTGCGCCGTTTCACTGTTGATGTCTCTATATCCTGTGCCGTTTCACTGTTGATTTCTCTATATCCTGTGCCGTTTCACTGTTGATTTCTCTATATCCTGTGCCGTTTCACTGTTGATTTCTCTATATCCTGTGCCGTTTCACTGTTGATTTCTCTATATCCTGTGCCGTTTCACTGTTGATTTCTCTATATCCTGTGCCGTTTCACTGTTGATTTCTCTATATCCTGTGCCGTTTCACTGTTGATTTCTCTATATCCTGTGCTGTTTCACTGTTGATTTCTCTATATCCTGTGCTGTTTCACTGTTGGTTTCTCTATATCCTGTGCTGTTTCACTGTTGGTTTCTCTATATCCTGTGCTGTTTCACTGTTGGTTTCTCTATATCCTGTGCTGTTTCACTGTTGGTTTCTCTATATCCTGTGCTGTTTCACTGTTGGTTTCTCTATATCCTGTGCTGTTTCATTATTAAAGAAATTCTTGAAAGCTTGTTTAATGGGATTTTTTTTATATGATTTTCGGATATATATATACTAATTAATATTGGTTTCAGGTTTACGACAAGAGTTAGAAGATGCAATATCGAAGTGTAGAAGTATACAGATGGAGAGTCACCAGTTTAGGGAACAATATAAGTAAGTCATATTAACATGTTTCACACATATCTGTTGGTCTGTCAATATCTCGTACATATACATGTCAGCTCTCCCTCAGTAAGACTGAGACTCACTAGTTTAGCATGCAACGAATGCTTCTAATATACAAATACAGCTACTGCCCTGTTTGGTTACAGGGCAAATAATAGGGCCACTCCAGATCCAGTTGGAGGGGTAGGCAGAGGGGTAGAACCCCCCCCCCCCCCCCCCCCCCCCCCCCCCAACAAATTCATGTTCATTTTTCATTTTTTGTTCATGCTCATTAAAGGTCTTCATCATGACCCCTGCATTGTTTCAGGTGCCATCTCGCTCATATCATTAGAGCAGTGGCAGAAAAACTATAACCTGGCTCCAGCGTAAATGGAGTGTCTACAATAGAATTTGCAGCAACTCTGCAGTTCAGGGTGAGAAGGTTCTAGGCCGGTTCTCCATATTTTATCTCGATGTACATGGAGGATGAGCCTGGCATGTTCATTCCTGTTAGGCGCAATATAACCTTTCAAGTGTTGGTGTGCCTTAAAACCCCAATTCAGTTTTTGCTATCCTAATATTTACCCAACTGCTGTATTATGCTAATTGGGTACACAGAGCTGTAGATAAGCTGAGATTTTGAGTGTTTCACTCATCGTCTTTTTTTTAAAAACTGCCATTTTTTTAAAACTGTGAGTATCATTACTCATCAGCTAACTACAAAAACTCGTAACTTTTAAAAATCGTGAGTAATATATTTGTTTGTGCTGTGTCCTGTGGAACAGTTTATCTCGTATTAACATGATGAAAATTGTTCCAAGCATGTGTCTAATATTAATGTCATACAGTGTTTCTTTTGTTTTTACTTAACTTCCATTTAATCAGAATACATGGAGTTGTTTCTTTTAAAAAGTTTCAATTCACATCCATTTTGAAAGCATGAAATATTTAAAGCAATTGTTTACTCGGAACAAGTTCCTTTTACTCATTCATTTTGAACCTGATGAGTAAATACTCATTGCAGTAAAAAAATATCTACAGCTCTGGGTACACATGCTATTGTTTGATGACGTAAAGAGTCATGAATCAACCATTTTAACTACATATATACACACTATGTTTTATACTAATCCATTTAGGAATGCAATACATTACCAAAAAAAAAAAAGCCAAAAATGTGTTTTTTGCCAAAGTTACTTCCCAAGACCAAAAGTCCTCTATAAATTTGTATTTTGACAGCAGCAGACATGAACTGTTGATACCATTGTTTTTCAGGCAAATTATATTATTTAAAACAGTTCGCATGATAAAAAAAATAAATATATTATTTAGTTACTTAAAATTTTAGCTGTATCTTGGCTTGTTTGGAAAAGTGATAAATACTCACCAGAGGCTCGCATTTATCTTCTCTTACACTTACCAAAATACAACTAAAATTCTGACCATGTAATTCTTATTTATTCCCTGCACCACCATAGTGGAGGGTGCATATATTATAGTGTTAGCCTTGGGTGTCCGTTCTAGGATCTCATGTTCACAACACACCAACATTGCAGTTAGAATACAACCATGAAATATAAACCTTTATTTTAATCACAGATGTTAATATTAAACATACATGTTTGTAAATTTATAGGTAATAAATGAATGATATGTTTTTATTGTAGAACCAAATCCTCAGAGTTGGAAGAGTTAACTGCAGCACAGCGGCATAAGGAGCAGACGATGGAAATGACCACGCAAAAGTAAGTACAGACATAATATAGAGGCTCTTACATGAGTGCCTGTTTAGTGTTGATTTGATTAAACAAATTGGATAACATTATATGATGCTAGCATCATATTAATTTTATTAAACAAGTTAAAATAAACTCCATTTAAATAGGCACAAATGCGAGATTCTATTTATCACGTAACTCCAAAAATGCCTCATAAATGAACATTTATTTATATAATGTGAACCGCATGATGACTTCGTATGTTGACTCAAGTCTTCTTTTTATGACGCCGAACAGCAGAGCTACCTCGTTGATTTCCGGATTTTAAACGTTACGTTAAATCGACGCGGTAATTCTGATGCACACCAAGCTGAATGGAAAAGACTGATCAATGTTCGGCCTTCATTTGCATATTTATATCACTAGTGTAATATGATAAATATAGCATGGCTTTATTACACTCCCAGACCACGAAATATGTGATAAAACTGACATTATACCCCTGCTTTCACAAAGTGAAGTGGGGGCTATATAGAATCACGTTGTCCACCATTCTTGTCGTGTTGCATCCCGTAACACATTTTTGTGTCGCCTGTTATCCATCCGTTGTCGTCATCCATTATCCGTCCGTCCCTCCATCCATCACACTTTAACCTGCAACCTAACCTAGGACATAACTTGAAAAGTATCTGACCTACGTTCATGAAACTTCATCTTAACCCAAGGAATGTTGTCACACATGTCCAATAACTCTGACTTTCATTTTTTCATAGTTATGCCCCATTTCTTAAAACTTTAACCTGCAACCTAACCAGGCTCATAACTAATTATGCTTGCTGAAATAAGTGCACCGTAAGATACACAAGTGTTCTGTGGAACACCCTTCTAGTTATTACTGCATTCCTTAAACTGTTTTGAATGGGTTGTTCCCATTTAAAGTTAATACACACATAACATCGGATGACCTATACATCACCCATTGTTGATTGCCTAATTTATTATATTAAAAAAGCAGGGATATTCATCACCTTCAGTGATGGTTCTAGTTGTATATCTAAGTATGGAAATGAACATGGTTCTAGTTGTATATCTAAGTATGGAAATGAACATGGTTCTAGTTGTATATCTAGGTATGGAAATGAACATGGTTCTAGTTGTATATCTAAGTATGGAAATGAACATGGTTCTAGTTGTATATCTAAGTATGGAAATGAACATGGTTCTAGTTGTATATCTAAGTATGGAAATGAACATGGTTCTAGTTGTATATCTAAGTATGGAAATGAACATGGTTCTAGTTGTATATCTAAGTATGGAAATGAACATGGTTCTGGTTGTATATCTAAGTATGGAAATGAACATGGTTCTGGTTGTATATCTAAGTATGGAAATGAACATGGTTCTAGTTGTATATCTAAGTATGGAAATGAACATGGTTCTAGTTGTATATCTAAGTATGGAAATGAACATGGTTCTAGTTGTATATCTAAGTATGGAAATGAACATGGTTCTAGTTGTATATCTAAGGATGGAAATGAACATGGTTCTAGTTGTATATCTAAGTATGGAAATGAACATGGTTCTAGTTGTATATCTAAGTATGGAAAGGAACATGGTTCTAGTTGTATATCTAAGTATGGAAATGAACATGGTTCTAGTTGTATATCTAAGGATGGAAATGAACATGGTTCTAGTTGTATATCTAAGTATGGAAAGGAACATGGTTCTAGTTGTATATCTAAGTATGGAAATGAACATGGTTCTAGTTGTATATCTAAGTATGGAAATGAACATGGTTCTAGTTGTATATCTAAGTATGGAAATGAACATGGTTCTAGTTGTATATCTAAGGATGGAAATGAACATGGTTCTAGTTGTATATCTAAGGATGGAAATGAACATGGTTCTAGTTGTATATCTAAGGATGGAAATGAACATGGTTCTAGTTGTATATCTAAGGATGGAAATGAACATGGTTCTAGCTGTATATCTAAGGATGGAAATGAACAATGCTTTAAGTACAGTCATTCATCGTTCGGTTATTCAGAATTTATATTCAGTCATTAATTGAGTAGCTGTGATCCAGCTGTATGATAAAGAGGTGATATATTTTTTTACTTTATTAGGCAAAGCAGGATACCTCTCGTTTTTATTGCACATAACATAATGTTACTTCATAAAATGTTATTTGCCGTTTATCATCTAATCCTATAATTGGCAATTGCTTTGAACAGTGAATAAATATACTTATATCTTTTTTAAACCCATGTTTTGTTATCATCATAATAGAAGTTTGACAGTATATAAAATCATGTATAAATGCATTGTTACACTCATTGTTTTGTATTATATTGATTAAACACACTGTAATTGTCACTATGCTAGTGCCCTTCGTAAATTTATTAGCAATTATCGAGCGTGTTTAATTACTTTTATTAAATTCACAATGTAGGAAAAGTGAAAATCGTTCACCGTCATAAATAGCGTTACTCTGCTCCGTCTATATTATTACAGTTTAACTATCGGGATCAAATGGTATCTTGAGTATAAAGTTTGTTTACTAATGAGTGAGTCAAACAGTTATTTTATGACCACTTCGACTCCAACAAAAAAAAAGGTAAACATTTTTTTAATTTGGCAGAAATCACATTGATATGCCAAATATAATCACCGCCAACATATCCATTTTCAAAACCGCCAAATTTTGCATCCGCCAAATAAAATCTGTATATGGCAGCATCAACTTAATCTTGCTTGTTGTTTTTGCTAATTTCCAACATACTTTCTGCTACTATTGACATGTTAATAAACTTAATGCAAAACTATTGTAACTTCTTTTTTATTTAGTTAAATTAAGCTTGCATTCACCCATACGAATTGTGTGTAAAACATCTCCCCGCACATGTGCTAAATGTTGTTATTTTTCCTAATTTCTCTGGATGTTGACTTTATTGTAGGAGATTTCCTTTTGATAGTATGTGCTTTTATTTACACTGTCTTATCAATTAGAGCGCTGAAGATAGGATAATAGAGAGGTTGTGTACACTTAAAATTGTTTTAAGCTAACCAATGAGCCGTATTACCTACTGACCATTCCAAGTCGGTAACCCTGTGTTCACCACTCTTTGCGTTGTGTATTGACCTTTTCATTATATAGTTAATTTGCTCGTTGTTTGTGGTAAGGTGCGGAGCTACAGTGCCATT